>VMDO01000965.1:0-51081 GCA_007922755.1 Pedetes capensis | reverse complement strand
CTGTCAAGCCTCTGGTCATCATAGGTGTGAGTGTCCAGATTAATGTGCCCCCCGGGGCTTGGCTCCTTCCGCAGCAGAAAGGGGCGGCTTGCCTCCCGCCCCCTTCCCCAGGTCTTCTGCTCCTAGTTTTGTGAGGAGCAGCACCTCCTGCCAGCCCCTCTGCCGCTCACTGCCTTTGAAGTATAAGTAATAAACTTCTACAGATGGTGACAAGAAAAGCCTCATTAGCTCCGTCCTGACTCCATGAGTGGCTCTAATCCACTCGCCTTCCGAGTCTGGCTCTTTAATGTATCATTTTCAATCCTGTGCTCCTCGAATAGCCGTAGAGCTGCTTTGAAGTGTCACAGCCTGCCCTGTGCCCACCCCTACCCCACATTCTTGGCTCCTCTTTGTTCTACTCCAATCTGTAGTAGAGAGTCCTGGACCATGCCATGGGCTCCCCCAGAAGCTTCCAGAAGTCTTCTCCCTGATCCAGTAATGAGGGTGTGTGTTTCTCCCCTGAGCTCACACCTGTTCTGAGAGCAGCCTGTCCTTCTCCATGCCTCCTGGGAGTGGCAACCCTTCTGTGGTTTAGCTGTGATTTCCATTAAGTCACTGCCTGGATCAGCTTCCCTGTTAGCCAGTGCTAGGGCAATAAGAAGGATGCATTCCACCGGGCCCCGTGGCGCACTCCTGTTATCCCATTGACTTGGGAGGCCCAGGCAGGAGGATCGCAAGTTCGAGGACGGAGGCAGCCTACATAACTTAACGAGACCCTATCTTAAGACAGAGTAAAAATGGGCTGGGGGTGGTGCAGCTCATGGGTAGAGAGCTTAGAAACCATGTGTCAGGCTCAGGTTTCCACATCCCAGTACTGCAAAAAAAGAAAAAGAAAAGGAAAAAAGGAAATGATCAGCAGTGCCACTCAATAGGTTAATGGCTTCCTGTGTATTGCTTTATTTAAACTCCCAACAGTCATGTGAGCAAAGGTGCCTTTATCGTCCCCTTTTTTGTGAATGAGGTCACAAAGACTTAGAGAGGTTAAGCAGCTTGCAGACATCACGTAGTCAACAAGGAGAGAGCCTGCTGTTAGGACCAGGCAGGTGGATGCAGAAGAACCCTTCCCCACCTTATACTCGAGGAAGCAATGTGATCTATTTTTCTTTAACAAACACACTGGAATTTTTATATCCAAATGGTCTCCCGTGGGAGACTGTGCACTTTCATGATGTTCTCCCCTTGCCTTAATTGTCAACATCGTGGTCCTCAAAGAGTGTTTGTTTCTGTAATTGGACAGGTAGGATTAGGGGTTTTGGAAGTTTTAGATGAAGTAAGGGCTTTGCTAATTCGTTTGCTGCCTAAAAATGTTCCAAAGCTTAAATCGATGGCCTAGTAAGAAAAGCTTCACCTACTTAGCACCTTACTCTTAGCAAAGCCATGTGCAAAGCTCTGGAGCATCAAAGGCGAATTACACCCCATTCCTACCAGAGGAGACTTATATGTGGAAGGAGATACAGCATATAAGCAGACTTGCACACTCCCTTACGTATACACATCCTATGTGTGTTTAAATATGAGTAGTATACTTATGACATAAAATTATGTATGATATCTTTATATAACTGGTATCTGTTACCATACATAACTACATAAGACAGAGTTTAGGACTCATCGTGCTTGTGAGTAAAGAAAATTTGTAGCGAACTGGCTAGAATAATAAAGTAGACGGCTTCAGGCAACTGAGAAGGCAGAGAACGGGCAGCTATCAGGTGGGCTCTGGTTCATTTCTCTAGGTTTCTTCGTAGTTGTCCTCATCCTGGCTCCTTTTCGGGAGCAGATGATTTCAGCCTGCCTCTGGGGCTGTAGGCTTCCCCCTTCACTTCTGAAGGAGGAAGAGCTTTGACTACAGACCACATGCGCCCTCCTTCCCCAGCATGATAGCTAAGTAAGTACATCATGCCAGCTGCCTTCATCAGACAGGTTCAGCACTTTGAGCAGGGGTAGACAGGAGGAAAGGATACGCACTAGCCTGCTACAGCTACCTCCTTTGGATTCCCTAACCCCATTGAGCCCCGAGCTTGGGGTCTGCTCTGACCCCACAGTCTACCCTACTGCAAACATCTAGCATCTTCCCGTTGAAGACTGCAAGCAAAATGCAGTATCAGAGCAGCTGTTCTAGATGTCTATCATCCCAAAAGTCATCTACAGAATTGCGCTTAAAACCATGCAGGCCTTTGTTTCATAGCCAGTTGTATTTTTTTTTTTTAGAAAAAGAAACAGAACAAACCTTTATTACCCTTCTTCACCACACATCTTATTTACAAGATGTGAAAGCACATGAGATTCCTGGCTGTTTCTGAAAATTAACTCAGCTCTCAGGGGGAAAGATATGCCAGCCCTTATCTTTGAGGATCAGAGGATGTTTCCAAGATACTCATCTGCTTCAACGGTAATTTTAATAGCAACATTGTTAATATTTATAAATCAAACTTCCCGTCTGAAGAAGATGTCCTAATCACAGTTTGCTCTGTCCCACCAAGGACTTCTGGAGATTATTTTGAGAAAGCAATACTGCTAAAGGACTGTTATTCTTACTGTAGGTTGAAGGCATTGCAATTCACAAAAAAAGTTAACTGTATTTAGCTTCCCACACTGTGGGACCAGCAGCAAGCCACATTGCCATTTGTGATCCTCGGCCTTCCCATCTGTAAAATGTATACCCTGGAACTTTGCTTTGTATGGTGTAAGTAAATTGAACTCAGACATACAAAGTTTTGTTTTGGGTTTTTTTTGGGGGGGTTGTCTTTGTTTTTGGTGATACTGAAGGGTCAAATCCAGGGCCCGTTACATGCTAGCAAGGGCTCTATCACTGAGCTGTACCCCACAACCCCTTTTTAATTATTTTCTTAAATTTTGAGACGGGTCTCACTCAATCATGCCACCTGATTCTGGCCTCAAACTCGAGATTCTCCTGCCTCAGCTTCCTGAGTCACTGGGATTAAAAGTGTACACCACAGCACCCAGCTTAAAAGCTCTTCTAAAATGCTAAGATGCATGTAAGAACTGATGGTTATCCTTAGCATGACCTGTATTAACTTCAGTTATTTAGCAAAACATTGGTTAAGAAGTTAGGAGTCATTATAAATAATATGTTGCACTGATATTCATGCCTTGCTGCAAAATAAGTGCTCTCTTTTGTTGATCATGCTATGGACACTGTTTTTGGTCACGCCAAAACATTTACAGAAACGCAGCCCTGAGCTTTAGCCGTGATCTCGTAGGAATCATCGCCACTGAAGTCCAAGACTCTTCTGATTGTCAGGTATAGGGCAGTCGCTGGCACTTGGGTGGCCCTTACTCTGGGCCAGTCATGGTGGGGCAGGCAGTATTATTTTTGTCCTCAGTTTCTAGTGAGTAAACTCAGACACAGTGGCTACTTCATTCTCTTAAGAAAGTAAGAAAACCCAGTCTTATTCCTGGCTCTGAGATTTGGGTCTTTATACATACTGCCTCTCCGGATTCCAGAAAACTCAGAAAGAGTTTGTTTTTACTGACAAGATCAAAAACAAAACTAAACAAAAAAGAGAAATGAAATAAAATTGAATGTATGATTTCCTTGCCAGGCGAAGGGCACTTGGCAGTGTTGCTGAGAAGATCACAGATAGAAAAGTTAGGACTTTTTAAGTACAGAATGGGGAGGTGGAGTGGGATGCAGTTTGAACTGTCTGCTGGACAGAATGGAATGACTTCGTAGACGTCTGCAAAGTTGCTGAAAACGAGTACCATAGTTCATTGCCTCGGAGAGAAAAAGTGTTCCTTGAGTCCTATCTCAGTCTATTCAGGCTGCAAGCAGAAAAGCATGAAATAAGGAGCTGAGAAGCAGCAGACATTTGCTTCTTAGAGTTCTGAAGACAGAGATACCCAAGGGCAAGGTGCTGGAGATCCAGCGTCTCATGAGGGCCCGCGGTCTGGTTCATAGACGGCATCTTCTCACTGCTCCCTCACATGGTGGAAGGGGCTAGATAGCTCTAGGACATCTCTTATTAGGGCACTCATTAACTCCATTCATGTGGGCCCCACCCTCATGACCTAATTATTCCCCAAGGCTCCATCTCCTAAGGACTTAGGTTTCAGCATAGGACTCTTGGGGATGCAAACATTCAGACCATTGCAGGCCCAGTTAGAGTCCGCCCTGATCATGGCCTTAAACAGTTTCAGTGTTTAAAACTGGTTGTATTGAAATACAAACCTCAGATTTGTTCTCTTCTAGACAAGCATACCTAAGAGTGGGAAACTTTCATTTGATTCTATATACAGGTAGGGTGTCCCTTAACCAAATGGTTGGAACAGAAGTGTATTGAATTCCAGATTTTTTCCCCAGATCTTGGAATATATACACATGCCTAATCACATGTCTGGGCTGGGATTTAGCTCAGTTGGTAGAGCGCTTGCGCTGCAGTCTCTGAGGTCCTGAGTTCAATTCCCAGCACCACAAAACTGGGAGAAGGACCTGGCAATCCACGCCCAAGGCAATCCCGAAACAGCTATTGAAAACCCTATGAGGGTTGCTGTGAGTCGGATACCGACTTGACAGCACCTAACAACAACAACAACAATCACATGTCTAAACACAAAATCCATTTATGTTTCATATACAACTTACACACATAGCCTGAAGCTAGTTTTATATAGTATTTTTAGTGTGCCTGTATTTTGACTAATGACCTGTCACATGAGGTCAGGTGTGGAATTTTCTACCTGTGACATATGTCAGCACTCTAAGTGTTTTGGATCTTAGAGCATTTTGGATTTCAGATTTTCAGATTGCTGATGCTTAGCCTGTATCATATACCACCTCAGGTGACCAAGACAGCCAAGGGATTTGTTGAACCATAAATGAAAATTCTGAGAGCATCCAGTGGTATGAAGGACATAAGAAGAGCAAGATATGGGGCGGGATGGGCAGCTGCTGTGAAGAGTTAGGAACTCTAGGGAGGTTTGGCCCAGAGAAGACATGGACAAGAGTGTTCTAAGTAGATGCAGAAGCAGGAGAGAGTTTGAGATGTTAGAAAAGACAGGAGGTCCGGGTCGCTGCTGTGCAGGCACTGTGTGCCGAGGGTGTGAATTGGGATGAGGCCTGGTTCATACAGACCTTGCTGATGGGCCACAGGAAGACAACAGAGAAAATGGGGGAACTGAGCAGCAGTTCTACACTTGGAGCTTGGGTAGCATTCTTGGGTGGAGACTTACTCTCCCTAAACCCCTGTATGTAGTGTCTGCCTACAGGCAGCCCAGCAAGAGGATAGAGACTTCAGTACAATCATCTGCCTACTCATGGACTTTGCCATTTGATCTTGGGGAAGTTGGTTATCTTTTTTTCTTTGGTTTTGAAGAACCTACAAGTATTTAGCCTGCAGCTGTAGCCCTGTGGCATCCGATCCCACCAGATCTTGGAAGCTATGCAGGGTCAGGCCTGGTTAGTACTTGGATGGGAGACCACCTGGGAACACCAGGTGCTTGTAGGCTTGGGAGACGGACCTGGCAACCCATTCCCAAAACTTAGTCCACCATTGAAAACCCTACAAACAACAGAGAAGCACTGACAATGGTGTTTTGCCTGTTGTACACAGGGTCGCTGTGAGTCAGATACCGACTCGATGGCACCTAACAATAACAACAAGTATTTAGCAGGCAGCCCAGACTGAGGGGAAAAGGAGGAGGAAATTTCTGGTCAGACCTGCCACAGAGATCTCAACTGACTTAGTGGCTTCGAGCAAATCACTTAGTCTTGCTAGAGCCTCATGTTTCTCACCTGCCAATGAGTATTAGTCCAGCCACTTACCTGCTAGGGGAATTGTGAAAATCATTTTCAAAAATGGCAGGAAGGCAGCTTTAAACTATTTAAATACACACATTTATACGGTCTGGAGGTGACTGAGCTAAGCAATTACAATAAAATATGGCAACACAACAATTTATATTTTAATGGAATTATCATCGACCCACCTCCCATTTGTGGAATGCTAACTCTGTGTTAGGCCGTGTCCTGAGCACTTGTCCATGCATTAATCTGAGTTATACGTTAGTAGCAGCTCAGACAGTTTATTCATGTACTCAGGCCGTCTAGTAGCATTAAACCTGGGGAAGCTTATCTGAGTTAATCTTCACAATAGCTCCAACAGGCAGGTATTGCTATCTCCGCCTTACAGGTGGGGAGCTGAGACACATCACTTAGATTCAGTACTCAGAACCCAACAATCTGTAAGTGGAGAATTCCAGGTCTGCTCTCAGGGCTCTTTGGCTGCGGAGCTCATCACGTGACCACTATGCCATGCTGCCTTCTCTCAGCAGAGCTTTCTGCAGCTGTTAAGCATCACTGGTAGCTGTAATTTAATGCTCAAACTTGGCTTCTTGGCCAAAAAGCTTAAAAAGCAAATTTCTTATAGGCATTTATCCTTGTACCTGTGTCAGCCAGAGAGTGGGTGATGCCGGCCATGCTCAGAGTGGGATCTTTCAGATGAGAGCCCTGAGCGGGGCTGAGCAGCTGCTACACACTTTGCAAATGGGTGTCTCACTACTGCCACCCGATCAAAAGACAGAGGGCCCATGTCGGCAAACGGGTAGGACCTTCTGGATTATCTCAGGGGACTAGGTACACTGATATTTATTAGCTTTGTAGAATTCAGATTGTGCACCAAGGAGACAGGCTGCCTGGAATCATTGTTTTAAATAAAGGCTCTTAGGCCCACCTTCAGCTGGGATTTAGCTAGCTGGTAGAGCACTGCTCTGCAGTCTCTGAGGTCCCATGTTCAATTCCCAGTACTGCAAAAATAGGAGAAGGACGTGGCAATCCACTCCCAAGGCAATCCGGAAACAATCAGCCCTTGAAAATCCTATGAGGGTCTCTATGAATTGGACACGACTTCATGGCACCTAACAACAACAACAACAACAACAACAAGGCCCACCTTCATGGACAGGAATCCCAGGCCCAAAGTCTCAGCTCGGTCACCTTAGACACATGGGCAAAACTGTTTTCAGTTTCCTTATCTGGGCATGATAATGCTGTGTCATTGTTGAGAGGTATTAATGGTGGTGATCCATGTAAATAAAGTACACAGGTCAATACTAGGCCCAGTATTAGCAGCTGCCATCACCGTCAGACCAAGCAACCTTGTCACCTCCACAAATGACAGGCATGAGTGCATAAAAAACACACTGCTCAAAAGGACGTCCATTTGGACAGAGATAGTTTTTGGCAGAAAAGTGGCAGGGATAGATTCTTTTTCAATTTCAGAGAGTAGACTCAAGTTATGTACCAGAATGCTAATCCCCTCTTCACTTAGCCGGCCATTAAGCACAATTTTGATTTTAATGGGTATCTCTGATAATTCCTGTCTTCCCCTGAAAATGGATGGTTTGAGGAGCGGCAACATGGCGGACGGAATATTATGCCTTTCACAACAGCCACATGCCACCCCTATATCGTCCTTCTTTCACCCCCACACAAACCTATTATCATGCCAGGTACTGTACAAAGCCCCCACCAGTATAACCTTCCTTATAGTAATTAATTTAAAATACTTTTTCAATTAAAATACAGTTATATTATGAGATAAAACTTAAAATGTGTGCAAATGATTAAAATAAAAACTGAGTCAGGCATGGTGACTCCTGCCTACTATCCAAGCACTTGGGAGGCTAAGGCAGGGGGATTCAAGTTTGAGACCAGCCTGGGCTATGTAGCAAGACCCTATCTCCAAAAGACAAAATCAATGAATACAATAAAAAATAAAATAAAACGAGATTTTTAAAGTCATAGCTCCTTCACATCTGACAGAGTAATTTGGCCTATCGATTCATTCCCACGGGCCCATGGGCATTGAGTGAGTAAAAGAATTTGCAGAACTCTGAGTGTACAAACTGTGGCTTCAGAGAAAGAGCGCACTGGATCTCCCACATGCTTCTGTCTGCTGTGCAACTGGACTGTGTTACTTAGAGGCTCAGTCTGCTTTCTTGAAAATCAAAATAGTGCTTCCCATTTGGAAGGACTTGGGGGACAATCTAAGCAGATAGCATGGGCAGAGTACAGTGTCAGGCAGATATTTGTACCCAGTATGATTTCCCTCCTTCCCATGGCCTCACTTGGCATTAGAGAATCAAAGTGGGCATGCCCTGTCCTCTGGGCCTTTGCCCCTGCAGCCTCAGCTTCTGGTTTTTGTGCCTCTTAAAGGACATCATGTTTGGAAGAGTGGCAGGTCAACGGAAAAGAGGAAAACCCTCCACCAGATGGATTAACACAGTGTCTGCAACAATGGGCTTAAACATAAATAAGATGGTTTGCCTGGCACAGAATCGGCAAGTGTTTCGATCTGCTGTACATAGGGTCGCTATGAGTTGGACTCGACTCGACGGCACTTAACAACAACAACAACAAATATGTGGCATCATCTCAGAGCCTGGAGTATATGGATGCATCTCCCTTAGCGATGCATTGGCTCATCTGTCAACCACCCCTGCTGACCAGAGCTTATCCGTCTTCTGTTACCTATGCATCCGCCTTCTTTTTCTCTTCTTTGTCATCTCATTTAGTAATTCTGCACTTTGCAGGCACTCACTGTTTGCAGGACACTGTTACTGACACTTTTACATCTTTCTAGTGTTGAAATATTCCAAGAAACTCTTCTGATTACTTATTCAGCCATAGAACCCCATCTGTGGGTCAGCCTCCAGCTCCACAGAAATTTTGCATTCCAGCAGGCTTGGAAATGGTTTTCTTTTGCCTCTGACCTTGTCTGCATTTCATAGCAATTTAGCCATACCTTGAATCCCTCTTCTTTCCTATTGCAGTTTGACAGTTTGGTTGAGTTTCAACTCTGCAGCCCCAGTCAACAGAACTGATGGATTCTTACTTCAAACCCTTTTAGCACCTACCCGGTGCTGGACACTAAAGTGGAGCTATAAATTTTATGATTGACTTCCAATTTCAAATTAAGTGGCTTATTGTATAAGCAAAACCCCTTGGGATTTTGCCTTCATAGACAAAGAACTAAGGCTCAGGAGAAATGCAGCCCAGCAACACTTTAATTAAAAGGAAGTTTCCAGAAGATTCTTTCATTGTCAGAATTTTCTCTCACCTTGAAATGAGTATGCAGCATTGTCTTTTAAGTTACTGAATCCTGGTTGGCTGGGATAGCTCACTTGAGAATATGCATCCTTTTTAATTACCTTTATCAGAGGTTCCGTCTGGCACTCCATGCATGTGGGTATAATGACCCTCATAACCCCTTCCTCTCCACGTGTAGCTGTATTTAAAAGCAGAGGTTCTTTTTCTTAAGTCAAAATTCTTGAGCTGAATTTTATATAATCACTTGTAGCAGGTGGCCAGCTATTTAGATAATAGCACTTTAGTGTCCTCGGCCTTCCAGAATGCCCCTAAACTTGGAAGTATCCAAAGAACAACAGTACTAATAACAATTGCATATGCTATGTGCCAACACTGTTGTATGAAGAGACACATATCCTGTCCACTGCCTCTCAAGCAGGTCCTGTTGTCCTTGTGTTACAAGAGGACATCTGGAGACCCAAAGATACTCTGTCTAAGGAGATCTCAAGCAGGACTTGTGGATGTCAGGCTCAGCTTTGGCTGAGCTGCTAAGGTTCTTTCTCTGTCTCTCAGGGAATATTTGCTTTGTTGTTGTTGTTTGCTACCATTGAGTCAGTGTCTGACTCATAGCAACCCTAACATACAACAGGCGGAACACTATTGTCAGTGCTTCTCTGCTGTTCATAGGGTTTTCAATGGCAGATTGATTTTTTGGGAGTGGGTTGCTGGGTCCTTCTCCCAAGCCTACAGCACCTGGTGTTCCCAGGCGATCTCCCATCCAAGTACTAACCAGGCCTGACCCTGCTTAGCTTTGGAAATCTGATGGGATCAGACACCACAGAGGTACTGCTGTAGGCCAGGGAATATTTGTTGTTGTTGTTAGTTGCTGTCAAGTCAGATCCGACTCATAGCGACCCTCATATGGTTTTCAATGGCTGATTGTTTTGGGATTGCCTTGGGAGTGGATTGCCATGTCCTTCTCCCAAGGGAATATTTAGGCAACATAAAAGAGCACAAAAGAGCAACATGGGAGTTAGAGGGAAGTGTGCCTAGAGAATAAGCCACAATTGTGCAAAGAGGTGAACAGCAGAGAAAACTGCTAAAGTGGAGCATCTCTGTAGCTCAGGAAGGCATTCTGGGCCAAAGAGCTCATTTGGGGAGCAAAGAGCCCCCAAAAGGTCAGTCCTGTGTGTTTTGAAAACAAGGAATCTCCACCATATCTTAGTTTTAAGGGTACTGGAGATGATGAAAAGGGCCAGTAACCACCTCTAACTCTTTGCAGTGACATTGAATATGTGCTGTCCCTTGGTGAGCAGAAAAGCCGTACAGGAGGCCAGGCACTACAGTGCCCAGTGGCACAGACTAGAAGCCAGGAAGGGGGTTCCTTACCCACTTGTCAGCGAAAATCAGAAGTGTTTCAGTAATGTACTGGATAATGAGCAAAGTGGTATCATTAGAAAGGAGATATAAAAATTGATTTTGATTGGCAATAGAGCAATGATGCCTGTCGACTGTGCAGCCTCTGCATTCTTGGCACTGCTATTCTAAACACTTGGCGTGCGTTATGTACTCTAAACGGCACATCAGTCCTTTATGGTAGATAAATGAGGTGGAAAGAACAGCAGGTCTTTTTCAAATAAGGATAAAATGACAGGGACCCTTCTCGTGTTCTCTATAGTGGGAAACCTGGGCAGTTCAAGTGTGGTGGTAGCTTCTGGAATGAATGAATGAAAGTCAATAAAGCATAGTCCTATCCCTTTAGGAAGATGAATCCAATGGGAATAACATATACCCAAATATATAAATTCGAAGCAGTGTTGCATGATACTAGATTAATCTGAGATACTTATAATGTGCAGGGAGGACCCAATGAAGGGAGTAAGTTCACCTGAGAGGATCAGCTGGAGGACCAGAAAGAAAGGACTGTTATAGTCAGGGCTCAGAGGAGGAGGTCAAGGATGGGGAGCAAGAGATGGTAAGGTGTACATAAGAGGGATAAAGAGTTCCAGGAAATAGGAAGATGTTCCTGTTAGGTGGCTACATGCACAGGTGCTGTGGCCTTCTATAGACAAGAAGAAAATCTCTGCCCCAGCCCCATGCTGGCTTCCTGTCTCCCCTCCCCTCCCACTACTACAGTGCCTCCTTGGCTTATTGTCTCTCTCAGCCACTAAATACAAACTCTCTCCGGTTGTGATTTTCTTCTATTTTATTCATTGCTCTAACCTCAGGGATCAGAACACTGCCCATGGTAAGTGTTCAATAAAAAGTTATTGAACTGAATGATAATTTCAAGGGATTTTTAAAAATATTATAACATCTTAACATAAGGAAAGCTCTCTTCCCCAACAGCACCCCCTGGTTTTTGGTCTCCATGTCTCCTATCATCATTGGTATTCTCTGTGTCCTAAATATTGATCTGTTGTCTGCCTTCTCCTACTACAGTGAAAGCTCCACGAGGGTAGGGACCAGATCTTGTTTTCTCTGTCTTCCCTCCTGTAGTCACATCATCTACAGTGGTGTTTGACACCTGATGGTGCTCCATAAATATTTGTGGAATGAATGAATAATTGGATGAGGCTGCTGCACAGGGTTCAGTGGAGAGGCTGTGAGGGCCGTAGAGGTGGGAAGTGTTAGGTTGTGCAAGGAATCCTATCCCAAGCCAAGAACTTTGATAGACACTCTAGGGAACGGGGTGCTTCTTGAAGGCTGGGAAATGGAGCATTATGATGGCATTTGCACCTCAGAAAGTGCATTCATCATGATGCAGGGGAGTCAGGAGCTAGTTAGAACATCAGTGGACAAATGGGTTACACTTGCACGATGGCTCATTGTATCCCAGGATACTAAAAGTGTTGCCCAGATCATGATGATTAGAGCACAGTTTACTTTGGAGAAGGTGTCCCTTAAGGGCTGAGTTATCAGGATTAACATTGTCAGGGCAAACAGCAGGGGAGCCCTTTGGCTTGTAGGAGTGGATTCTTTATGACTTTAAAAAGGTGTCTTTTTCTTTGCTAATTAGTGAAAGATATGAAAACGTACTGCCTTTTAATGGTACTGAACTGTTCGTAACTATCACTACTACATTAGTCCTATAAAACCATCCATATACCCTGGGAAGTACTTTGTGAGGATGGCCCCAAGATAAAAATAGCCTCATGCTATTAGCCTTGAAATTTTATGGAAAATGAGTAGAAATTTCACAAGCTTCCATGGAATTAACCCTTAGGCCTATTATATCTCCATCACCTAATGTGATATTTGACAGCTAGTTCTTGTTGTTAGTTGTCGTCCAGTCGTATCTGACTCATAGCAACTTTTCAATGGCTGTTTCAGGATTGCCTAGGGAGTGGATTTCCACATCCTTCTACCATTTTTGTGGTGCTGGGAATTGAATTTTGGACCTTAGAGACTGCAGAGCGGTGTTCTACCAACTAAGCTAAATCCTAGCTCTTTTGACACCTAGTAGTACTCTGTAAATATTTGTTGAGTGACATTTCTCTCATTTCTTTTCCTATGTCTTATCTTCAATCCCCAAGCTCTGTCCGATATAACTTTATGGACTAATGGCAATATTTTATATCTTCACTGTTTGATATGACAATGACTAGCCCTGTGTGGCCGCTGAGAAGTGGCTAATATGACTAAGGAAATAAAATTTAATTTCCCCTAGATTTGACTAATTTTAAGCTAAATGGCTGCATGTGGCTAGTGACTATCATGACTCTAGACATTTAGGTCAACTCTATCTGAAATCACACCAAGTTCTTTGTGTTCGAGTGAAGTATTTGAGGCCCAAGCTATCCTGTTGTTGTTGTTGTTAGGTGCCGTCAAGTTCTGTCCGACTCATAGTGACCCTCATAGGGTTTTCAATGGCAGGTTGTTTTTCAGGATCACCTTGGGACTGGGTTGCCACGTCCTTCTCCCATTTTTTGTGGTGCTGGGAATCGAACTCGGGACCTCAGAGACTGCAGAGCAGTGCTCTACCAACTGAGCTAAATCCCAGCCCCAAGCTATTCTAGTCGCTCTGAAATACCCTGGGAAACAGAAATGGCAGAATTACCTTTGCCAGTACCTTTACTCTGAGGTTCACAACTGAATTAAATAAGATGCTCTGTTAGGTTCAAGTGCTTCACATACTGCCTGGCCCATACTAAATGCTAATTGAATGGGTTGTTGTTGTTGTTGTTGTTGTTGTTGTTAGGTGCCTTCGAATCAGTGTCTGACTCATAGCAACCCTATGTACAACAGACAAAAGACTATTGTCAGTGCTTCTCTGCTATTCACAGGGTTTTCAATAGCTGATCGTTTTTCAGGGAGTGGGCTACCTGGTTGTTCTCCCAAGCCCACAGTACCCAGTATTCCCACACAGTCTCGCATCCAAGTACTAACTAGGCTTGGTCCTGCTTAGCTTCCGTAATCTGATGGGTCGGATACCACAGTGGTATGGCTACAGGCAATTAAATGGTAGCATTGGTTTAATTTTCATGGCAAGCTTAAAAGGAGACCATTATCTCCATTTTGCAGATAGGGAGCCTGAACCTCCAAGCTTTAAATCAAGTGCCTGAGATGGCCCTGCAGCCCGTGGGTGGCAGAGCAGAGATTCCTTACCCAAGTGTGTCTGCGTTCCAGGACACAGGGCCAAGCAGACTTCTTTTCCAGATGTCAGTGAGTTTTATCCTCTTAAATGAAGTCATCCTTTAGCAGTAGCAGTGCCAACACAGTGTCCTTTTGCCGCATGTTCTCCCATCTCCCACACTCCACCCGCATACTGACCCTTCAAGATGGATGGACTCTTTCTCTGATTACTCAGCTAGGCAGCTGGAGGAAAAGGAACTTGAAAGCCGGAGCACTGTCCATGGCCCTGACCTGAGTAACTGGTGCACCAGAAAAGCAGGTAATGGTGTGTGTACTGGGGAGAGTGAGCCCAGGCTTGTGGCACAGAAGCCCATTGAATTTGACCTAGAGGAATTAGTAATCCCCATCACCAACAGGGAGTGGGGATCAGGGAATTCGACAGAACTGGCAGGTCTGAGGCAGCTCTCGCACTCCTGGTGCTAACAAATTGCTTCTTGCTCTCCGGTTTGTATGAGTTTCTTTACCCCCAATTGCCTTCATCAGTGTCTTGTTGGTAGTACATGCTGAGTAATTATCTGTCAGGTGGATGAACAGGTGAATGAATGAATAATTTGACGTGCATGAGTTTGCTGTTACCCTGAAGCACTCTTCCTTTTGAAAAGAGTGCTTGCTTCTGCACGCTTGCAGCAATCTAGAAGTGGTGAGTAAACTTGGGCTGCGGTCGCTCATCTGGAGAGAATGCAGAGAGGAATATCTGTGTCTGTAATGCAGATCGAGCCTTTTGATAAGTCACAGAATTATAATAAGAACGCAGTTCTGTAATCCAGTAAACAGATCAGATATGAATTTCAGGAGATTCTCCCAAATGCATGACAGAAGTTTCCACACTAGCTTTCTGAGGATTCTGCAACCCACTCACAAGTTTGGGGAGTGGAAGCTGTAGAAATCCACCCCGGATTGGTTCAATCTCTCCATCAGGGCAGTAAGAAGGAAATGCCAGGAGAAAACAAGTATGCTAGGACGGCACAGGTGTGTACAGTCCCCTTTGGACGGGTGGAGGGTGACAGTTGCTGCAGCTGTATTTAAATAAGATATGGATGAATTATGTTGAAATTAACTCTTGCCTATCGGTTCTTTCTCCCCTTCTCTCTGAAGTTACATTAATCTCACTGGTGGATTTCCACTCTTTCCTTGGCCGCCTCTCCCATATCCTTTGGTTAGTCCTGCAGGCTCTGTCCTGGCATGGTAGGTGCACCCCGTGCTTGACTTTGATGTGCTGCTTAAGATTTTCAGGCTGATCAGCTGGTAGTGGTGGTTGTTGTTGTTAGGTACCATCGAGTCATGTCTGACTCATAGCAACCCTCATAGGGTTTTCAATGGCTGATTGTTTCAGGATTGGCGTGGGAGTGGATTGCCATGACCTTCTCCTGTTTTTGTGGTACTGGGAATCGAACTCGGGACCTCAGAGACTGCATAGCGGTGATCTACCAACTGAGCTAAATCCCAGCCCCAATTAGCTGGTAGGTAAGGAAAATTAGGTCATCTAAGCAAAAGCACTTTGTAAACTTTCAAGTACCGTGCCTGTGGAAGGGATTAGAAGGACGTAGGCAGGCTCTGCCATCTTTGCCTTCTTAGAACCCAGTGAGCTTCATGCCATTTCTCCATAGTGTGCATGAAGCCACAGAGCCAAAGATGGAGGAGCCTGTGGGCATCACCTATATCCACCCCTGGCATTTGTAGAGAGGAGGAAGCAGAGGCTCCGAGCCATCAAGCCATGTGCCCGAGATCAACATTTTGTAGCAGAACCTGTGCTGGCAGCTGAGTCTCATAACCCCATCTCTGCTCCCCACCTTCCCCTCTGCTGGCAAAGGTGCTGAATGACAAACCTTCAAGGCCATTGTCCCAAGCAGGGGTCCTCTTTCTCATACAGTTTGAATAGTCATTGTGAGTCCGATCAGACTGAACAGCACCTAACAACAACAGCATCCCTTATCTGAAATGCTCAGGACCAGAAGTATGTTGGATGTTAGTGTTCTTCAATTTTTTGAATTTTTAGACTAGAGCAAACACAGAAGACAAAGATTCCTATCTTCATGAATCGTAGATTCTCCCCTGGGGAGACACACAAGCATGTGTGCGTGTGCACACACATGCACTGTGTAGTGATGGGTGCTTTTGTGGAAAATAAGGCAGAGGAAGGAAAGTTGATGGTGCCTAAGTGCACAGGGAGAGGCTCCTGTGTTAAGTGGGAGGGTGGGATAGAGAAGCCTCACTGAGAATGTGGTTAAATCTGCATGGTGGTCTAACTTAAAACCCAAAGTGAAAGTCTTAATTGAGTAGCAATCAGGACAAGATTTTAAAAATAAAACAAACAACCGAACATCTAATTGAGAGAAAGTCGTTGACTAGCCACTAAAATTTTAAGACTGCCAATTTCTTGTTAATGGGTTTACAATTATTTCTAGCTTCTATTTCCAGGAATATATATTATTTTTGTACCAAAAAAAAAAAAAAAGAAAGAAAGAAAGAAAGAAAACAGAACACAAAACAACCTCCAAAGACACATCATTTACTTTGGGTGAGGGGATTTCAGTGTGGGGAAGGGAAGAGAAGCCCCTGTGGGTGAGTAGGAAGTGAGTGGGGGAGAGAGAAGTTAAACAAGAACAAGCAGGTGGTCATGGCTTCGGTCCTCACACTGCATCTAGCAACAGATTGAACTAAAAGGATTGGGAGGAAAGAGAGTAAAAGCAGTGGTTAATTGGCTCACAGTTTAAAATAAGGAAGAGTATGGTGTGACGATGCGCCTCTCTATTGTGGAGGCTCCTGTGTCCTGCAGGAGAGAGCGCCTCTGGTCTTCGCCAGTTTGAGGCTCTGGTCTCCCGCTGGAGTCCCAGCCTCCTGCACACCCTCCTCCTCCCTTTACAGCTCTAGGGCCTGGGGCCCTATGACCTTGCCTCTGCCTTTAAGATGCAGAAACTCCGAGAAGATGAGAAAAGAGGAAATTCATCATCCTTTAACATTTGTTTTCCATAAATATTATTCTCTTTCCAAATATGATTCACGGTAAGATTTATTGAACAAGTCCTGGGATTGCATTTAAATCACGATGACATTGGCCGTAGGAAAAGAAAGATGCTTATATAATCATTAAGTTCAAACTCTTCAAGGTGAGGGACCACGGCTCGTTTTTCTCTGCTTCACCCCTAGCACCTGACCCCATAAATATTGTTTTATTTGGAAAGATCGTGATATAAAATGAGAGGCACACAGGAACAGTAGCTCACTATTTTGTTTAACAGAGGCATCAGAATCTCCCCAAAGGTGTTCACTATCAAGATTTCTTTGTGTATTTGGTGAGCAGAACCTTTGCAAGCCGTCACATTGACAATCCAGGTTAGGTTAGGTCCCATCGGGTCATGTCCGACTCATAGCAACCCTTACAGGGTTTTCAATGGCTGTTTCGGGGTTGCCTTGGGAGTGGATTGCCACGTCCTTCTCCCATTTTTGCAGTGCTGGGAATCAAACCTAGGACCTCAGAGACTACAGAGAAGCGCTCTACCAACTGAGCTAATCCCAGCCGGACAACCCAGGTAGAGAACTGTATTTGTAGGAACCAAGCAGAGGTCATCAGCCCATACTGCTTTTTGCTGTTTGCAACCCACATGCTCTAAGATTGCAAGAAACTCTAAACTTCCAGGCACGTTGGTCTCAGGCCTCACCTTGATCACAATGACCACATCCACCAGCAGGCTGTGCCCAGCAGTGGTCTGAAATGCACAGGGAACCGATGCGTGGCGTGGCAAGATCCTTGCCCCCAGTATGTCACCTTGTCACCCCTCCAGATCTGCAACCCTTTCCTGTGTTGTCCCTTTCTTTGGAGAAGACTCTAAAAGCCAGTGGCCCACTGTCCTGCCACCATCAGTTTAACAGAGTGAAGATAATTTAATCGTTGTTTAACGATGCAGGATCTTCCATGCCTCGCAGTTATAATTAAGAGCATTGGTGATCATTATCAGCGTCCATTATCTCTGCCCGGTCCCTCCTCTTTAGTTCTCCTTGACTACTTCCCTGGCTACCTTCACCTGTCCCCATCTTGCCTTAAGAGCAGACAGCTGCTGTCCTGCAGTCCCTAACCTGCCTCTTCACTACTCTCGTTCCTTTACCTCCCATCCTTTCTGCTCTTCTGTTCACAGCCCTCTCCACCCTCCTAACGTGGATACTCCGTGGCCACGTTGCTTGCCACGCCACACCACACCAACATCAATATATCCCCAAGCTTTGCTGGACTTGCTATTACAAAGAAATCATTTCTCTCTCTGTAATGAAACCTTGGGTGGTTCTGGAAGTAAAAAGTCCTTCACTGAGAAGAGGGAGCTGATTGAAAGAGCACAGCTCAGGCCCCTGCACTCGACCTTCCCTTGTGTGTCTTTCTCTGAGTTCCACTCCACACTGCCTTCTTGCTGACTCTGGCAATGATACCACTTAACCCTTGACATTCTGGCCCAGCCATGAGCCACATGTAAAGCAGACCAGCCAAGACTTCCTAAGAGATTGAAAATTCAGCATTATACAGGAGGAAGGAGAAAATAATGTTAGTAAAGGAGACCCAGGAGGCCTGATGATGTTGTTGTTAGGTATCATCGAGTTGTATCCGACTCATAGTGACCCTCATAGGGTTTTCAGTGTCTGATTGTTTCAGGATTGCCCTGGGAGTGGATTGCCCCATCCTGCTCCCATTTTTGTGGTGTTGGGAATTGAACTCTGGACCTTAGAGTCAGCAGTGCTCTACCAACTGAGCTAAATCCCAGCCCCAGGCAGCCTGATAGTGATCTACAAATGTTTAGTGGTGGAAGTTTCTGGCTCTATAGAAACTTGCTTATCTTAGCTGAAGGCCTTATAAGTCATGTATTTCCCAGCACCACGTGAAGAGGCACCATATCTATCACACTGTCCAATGTTGCCCCAGTGTGCCATCTCCTGGTATAGTCATCACCAGGAGCCAGGCAGCCAGCATTCCACCTGGCCTTCCCATCCCAAGTCTAGTTTCTTGTCTAAAGGCAGAGGTTTCCTTTAGTGGAGAAAACCAATTGATTAACAGCTCCCTACCAATGGGACCCTCCTTTAATATGAAGGAAGTTGTTTTACAGATCCAGAAACTGTGAGTCCTCTGAGGGGAGTTACTGAATTTTGCGCAACCTTGAATCCCCAGATGCTGGCCGGGGTCCCAGCATAGAGCACCCTAGAATGATGCTCAATCAGTGCATGAGAAATGCAAGAACAAAAGAGAAGAGGGAGGGACAGAGAGAAAAGTAACAACACCTTCTATCTGTGCAATACAGTGGCCATCACTGACACTTTGCAAGAGCTGTGGCATGTCTGAGTTTCCTCTAGATTATAACCCTTCCTGCAGGTCAGGTTCCAAGACTGCTGCCTATGCCTTCAGGCCACTAACCCCCTCCCCCAATTCCTGGTTCAAATTAGTAATTTAACAGTCATTGCCTTCACACTTAACAGTTGGAGAAATGCTTTCAGTTGGATGTAAGAGCTGTTCTATGGAGTAGGGTAGATAATGATGTTATGTATATTTGAGAGATAGTAAGAAAGTTGAGGATCAAAGAAGTTGACCTAGCTGGCTGGTATGTAGGACCTAAAGTAGGTTTCCTTACTCCAGATTTTTGACCCTGTCTGTTACCTGTATGTCATTCAGAATTTTATTGTCCTAAATGAGGGGTCATGGGAGAAGGACATGGCAATCCACTCCCAAGGCAATCCTGAAACAATTAGCCGTTGAAAACCCTATGAGGGTCACTATGAGTCTTACAGGACTCGACAGCACCTAACAACAACAACACAACAAATGAGGGGCCGCCGTCTGACTTTGGCTAAGACAGTGTGTACAGAACCAGTTTCTACACTAAGTGCCAGCTTCTATCTGGGTTGGCAGTAGCTCTAAGAGGTGAGGTTCACCCAGAGAATATCCACCTTAAAGAAAATGCTTTTGCTCATCCAAGAGATAAATTAGTGGTAAACCTGCACTATGGTGTTGTTACTCTCTTCCACCTGAGTATCACAATGCCAGTTTCTCTTTGATGAGTTAAGAAACAAGTTGTTGTTAGGCGCCATTGAAGAAAGAAAACAATATTAAATTATTTCTATAACAACCTACTTGGAAGAAAATATAAACTATAGATCAAAAATTATGGACTAGTATTTCAATATGTAAAATGTTTCTACAAATCAATAAAAATAGAGAAAGGGAAGGGCAAAGGACATGGATATTTCCTGGAGAAGAGAACACAAATAAATCATTTAACACATTAAAAAACCCTACTTCACTAGGAAATAATAAAATAGAAATTGAAGCAGGAATGAAGTAATGGCAGTAATAGAAAGCTAAGAAAAACATAAATACTTCTTGCTGGAGTGAATGTAAATCCCGTATGTGTTTTTACAGGGCAATTGAAAAACATACATATAAATACTACGTGTGTACTTGACATAGCAATTTCAGAGATGGGAGCAAGAAGGCTTTACCATCATTTGTAATAAGAAAGTTACCTTCCAAAGCCAGGGATTTGTTAAATTTTGGTAGGTTTACATAATAGAATAACATAGAACACCTACATAAAATGTAGACTGTTGGCATGAGGCAGCATTGGTGATGTGTATAGATCAACTGTAAAAGTGAGTAAGTTATATAATACTTCTACCATTATCTTATTATTGTCAAAATAGATATTGGTATATCTAAACATGGAATGGGCTGAGGTTTAGCTCAGTTGATAGAGTGCCACTCAGCACTTTTTGAGGACCTGGGTTTGATCCCCAGCACAGCAAAAATGGGAGAAGGATGTGGTGGTCCACTCCCAAAACAGCCATTGATAACCCTGTGAGGGTCACTATGAATTGGACATTGTCGGGTTCTTTCTGGGGTTTCTCTCTCTCTGCGTTGTGGGTGGAAGCAAGAGGTAGGTGCCCTGACGCTGCAGCTGGTGGCGAGGCTGTGGCTGGAGAACAGAGTGTCATGCATAGGATAGAAGGACAGGGGTTTATTCACGAAGGAGGGGAAAGGAATGGGGGATTAGGGAGAGGGGAAAGGGGAGCTGGAGAAGGGAAGCGCTCAGCTGCTGTCTCTGCTGCTGGGGCAGAGACTCCTGGGTGTCCTTGCTCTTCTGGCTTGCAGGTTTCGCCACTTTGGGGGCCCTGTGCTTGACTCCCAGAGTCTTCCCTCTCGAAGCTGTTGGTCCCTGTAGAATATCCGGCGTTGTAGAGGTCAGGGTCAGGTAGAGGTGGCAGGTGGGTTGAAGGCAGGTCAGAGGAAGGCTGAAGGCTAGGCTAGTCAGATGAGTAAATGGGCCTTGGGCCCTTAAGGAACCATAAGGACCTGTGAGCTTTTCTTGGATGGTCTTCAAAATGGCTGCTGAACGCTGAGCTCTGGAGTTTATATGACCTGATAGCCAACCAGTCAGGGGAACAGGGTTGGATCAGAAATGACCACTTGGGCACCAGGGGGGCTTTAGATGCTACCACACCGTGGGTGCCATCTTGGCCCACTGGATTGGAGGGGGAGAAGAGTGAGATACCCAGATGTATGGCAAAGGTGACCAGTTGCTACCTTGCCCCATCCTCCAAGTGAGCTAGATGAGTTCCTGGGACCGGCCATGTTTGGGGTACTCTCTGTCCGCCTGGGAATCCCAACAGGACATAACTCAAGGGCACCTAACAACAACACACATGGGATAAAAATCTAAGATTACATTCTAACATCATCTCTAGTTGATGAGATTGCAAGTAGTTTTATTTTCTTCATTGTGTTTTTGTTTTTGTTTTTTGGTTGCACATCTCACAGAAGGAATGCTTTTTTTGTCATTTTGTTTTGTCATCAGAAATACAGATAAAATGTACCCGGAGTTACTGGCAGCATAAGATTTGGCTTCCTGAGATGTAGTTGACTTGCAGCCTTTGGAGAATGTTTGTTGCTTAAAGCCAGAGCTGGCTTGCCAGGACTGGAGGAAGGCTGATGTTGGGAAAATGCTCCCCAGGAGGACAGGACCCACTGTTCAGCCTGCTGAGGTGCACCCCCGGGGTCGCACCTCTCCTCCCTGGGCAGAGAACCAGAGAAATGAGTGGAGATTTATACCTCCTTGACTTCTTGTTCTTATCCTTTTTGATTAAAATATACATCAAGACACAAGACAAATGGAACAAAAACACATAAAGATTGTTTTACTGCATCATAAAAGGTTTAGGTTTCTGACATTAGGAGCAGAAAGGGATTAATTGATGCTGCCCCCTGCATTTCTGGCCATCACGCTCAGGCTGGTGTGACGTGGCCCTGTTCCGCAGCCTGTGTGAAGTGATAGAAGATGCAGGCTCCATCTGCCCCTGCTGTCCTCAGCCCTGTGTGTTCAGTTAGACGCGGGCAGCAACAGTGTCTTGTTCCTGTGGTTGAACTTTGCTCATTGTGTGGCCCGTAGGAGGCATCCATTTTTCTTAGTAGCCTTCACCATTCATGTTATTTTGCATGATTATTAAAACAATGTACTGATCTGGGGAACAAAACCGAACAGAAAGTAATCTCAGAGCAAGTTGATTTGTCAGTGAGTTGTAATCATTTACAGCCTATTTTCCAAACGGTAGCTCAGGTGAGTGTATTCAATCATTCATCTGTTCATCCAACAAATATTTATTTTGTTTCTGTCACAATATATGCACTGTTCCAGTCCTGTTTACAGAAGTGACTGGCAAAGGACAACAGCGCTGCTTCTGTGGTGTTTATACACCACTGCAGTTGAAACCAATTCTTTCCTCCCTTTTCTTTCCCTCTTCCTTCTGTTTGTCATCCATTCATCCATCCATTATTTATTGTTTGTCAGGTCCTATGCTAGGCATTGGGGAACACCAATAAACAAGACCTATTCCTGTTCTGAAAAAGTATAGGATCTGGTGGGGAAATGAGACAGTGTCAGGGCTATTCAGTAAATGCAACACAGGGCAGAATCCCAGGACAGCACCCAAAGGATTCGTGGGAGGCTCCTCCATACCCTGCAACTGCAGATCATCCCTTTCTTGACCACGGGGAGACCTGCTCCTGCAGCTCACCTGCTTGGTGGGAGGAAGGTTGGCCTCAGAATTCAGTCACTAAAAAGACCAAATAAATCCAGGTGTGGTGGTGCACGCCTGTAATCCCAGTGGCTTGGGAGGCGGAAGCAGGAGGACTGTAAGTTCAAGACCAGAGGCAGTCTGTGTAACTTAGCAAGACCCTGTCTCAAAAAGTAAAAAAAATGGGCTGAGGGAGCAGCTCAGTGGTCCAGCACTTGCAGAGCATGCAGGCACAAGGCCCTGGGTTCAACCCCCAGTACCGAAAAAAAAAGAAAAGGGAGAGACCAAATAAGATGTCACAGTGCCACCAGGAACACATTGGTGAGTGGTAAGGGTCCCTTGAGAAAATAACCGTGGTAAAGTCCTTCATGTCAACTACATATGGAACCACCCACTGTATTCTGGGTGTGAAATCCAACAATACCCAACATCCATGCTCACAGGAGAAGACTGTTCCCCGAAGAAGGTAACTAACAGAACTCTCCGACTCCTTCAAGCCCCAAAGCAGTAACTTGGACTGCCCCTGCTGTCTGTCTGCAGTGAAGTAAGAAGGGAGAGAAATGAATTCTTACTGAGCACCTATTAGGTTCCTCCCAGGCATTGTGCCAGATATATCCATGTGCTATCTCATTTAATCTTCACAGAAAGCCTGTGACCGTTCATTATGTTTTTACAGATGAAGAAATTACAGTTCAGAGAGGTTAATTGACTTGGCCCAGGTCACCGGTAGCGCAGTGGAAGGCCAAGTTTCTGAGCAGAACAGGTTGACCTCTCCATCCTTCTGCAATTAGGAAAGGAGCACGGAGGAGGACTACCCTTTGGCACTTTGTTTGACGTTCTCCCATGGGAATTATTTCATCCTGCTTTGAAATACAATGCTGTTTCCCAGACTATTCCCCAGAACACGAGACGTTAGTACAAGTACTAGGAATACCAAAGGGACCTCCATGGTAAACACACTGTGGAGACGCTGGGTTAAACCAAGGTAAGTATGAAGGAAAGCCTGCAGCCTTATCCCTGTGGCATCTGATCCCGTCAGATCTCGGAAGCTAAGCAGGGTCGGGCCTGGTTAGTGCTTGGATGGGAGACTGCCTGGGAACACCAGGTGCTGCAGGCTTAAGAGAAGGACCTGGCCGCTCACTCCCAAAAATCAATCCGCCACTGAAAATCCTAAGAACAGCAGAGAAGCACCGACAATAGTGTTTCCCCTGTTGTTTGTAGGGTCGCTATGAGTCAGATACTGACTCAAAGGCACCTAACAATAACAACAAGTATGGAGGAAACTGGGCAGGTGTAGACAGACACACAATGGCTTGTGTGACGTATGTGACCTGGGAAAGCCAGTTTGGGTAGTGTGGTTCATTTAACGAGCATCTGATAAGCAGTTCCCCTGGGAATGTCACCTGCAATCCATGTCCTTGCTCCCTCTGGATCTTGCCTAGCGATTGTGTTGTATCCTCCTCCCTGTCCTCTGTGCCCTCTGAACTTGGAATTAGAGCTCTATCAGTGTTTCTGGAGGGGAGTGAAGTGGGGCTTGCCCTTGACCCTGGAGAAGGTCAGAACCGTGGACTTAAAGGATGGCTTCCAGGAAGAAGGAGCTGGCCCTGTGGCTCAGAGGCATGAATGGAGGTGCTGCATGTTTGGAAAATGTAAAAAATGCCGGGCACAGTGGTGTACATCTATAATCCCAGCGGTTTGGGAGGCGGAGGCAGAAGGATCGCAAGTTCAAGACCAGTGGCAGTCTGTGTAATTTAGCGAGACCCTGTCTCAAAAGGGGAAAAAATGGGCTGGGGTGCAGCTCAGTGGTCCAGCACTTGCAGAGCATGCAAGCGGGAGGTCCTGGGTTCAACCCCCAGTACCGCAAAGAAAGAAAAAAAGAGAGAGAGAGAGAGAGAGGGGGGAAGGAAGGAAGGAAGGAAGGAAGGAAGGAAGGAAGGAAGGAAAGAAAATGTAAAAAGAGATTGGCTGCAGCAGAGGGTGAATATTTTAGACCTGTCACAGTCAGAGGTTGCTATAGGTAGAATGCAGGTTGAGTGGGTCCTCCAAGGGTTCACATGTTGAAATTTAATCATCATTGTTAGGTATTGTTGTTGTTGTTGTTAGGTGCTGTCGAGTCGGTATCTGACTCATAGAGACCCTCACAGGGTTTTCAATGGCTGTTTCGGGATTTCCTTGGGAGTGGATTGCCAGGTCCTTCTCCCATTTTTGCGGTGCTGGGAATTGAACTCGGGACCTCAGAGACTGCAGCGCAAGCACTCTACCAACTGAGCTAAATCCCAGCCCATGTTAGGTATTAAGAGAGTGGAAAATTAACCTATGGCGTTTAGAGGTGGGGCCTTTGGGAAGGGATTAGAATTAGACAAGGTCAGTTATTTAAGGGAAAAAGCCAATGCTGTATTACTCCGTACCCCACCAACATTTACCAATGAAGGGAGAACGGAGAAAAGAATTAGATAAGGTCACTGTGATTGAATCCTAGTGCCATTATAGGAAGAGAGAGAGAAAGCCGGATATGCACACATGCACTTCCTGCCTCTAGCCATGGGATGCCCTGAACAGCCTTGGGACTCTGCCAGCAAGAAGACTATCTTCAGATTTAGGCCCTTGAACCTTCAGAACTATGAGACAGATATACCTCCTTTCTATATAAAGTAACCTAGCCTGGGATATTTTTATTATAGGAGTGGAAACAGAACTTTTACGCCATTCGTACCATTTTTACAGCAACATCATTGACTTTGCAGAACATCGGAAGAACTGATAGTGGTCAGAGGCCCTAATTCTCCATTTATTGCCAATTGATTGCAATGTTTGCTTCTTCCTAAGTCAGAGCCATACCATTTCTATCTGGTTACTTAGAGATGGACTTCTTCAGCTGAGCCCTAGCACTGGAGTTGCTCACTCAACTTCTGAGAGTGGTGAATCTATAGCTTCCAGACACATCATTGTACTGTTTTCCTTGGACATGAAATTAAGGTCCTGTAAGGACAAACGTCTTTCATTTATCTTATTTAGAAAACTGATAGACAAAATGTCCCCTAATCTCTTGTTGGGCCTAAATGAACAAGCAAGCATGGTTTCTAAACAAAGAGGGACTTTCAACAAAGACACTTCAGAGGGCACAATTATCAAATAAAACTTTGAACAAAGAGCTCTTTAGAGAGGGCAGAATTCCCCTTTCCTTACAACTGTCAAGAAAGCCATTTCTTGGAAGGGAACCATTGGCCTCACCTTACTTTTTCAACATAATTGCAGCCTGTCGATCAGAACCTGATTCATCTAAGAAGTAGGAATCTATTCATGCAAGACTCAGCTCTTCTGCCCCTAGTTGTTTGCTGCTGCCGTGTTTCCCAAAGCTGGTTAAGGTGAAGAGAGGCACTGTTTGGCATAAAGTCTCAGTGAGTCCTGATGTCACGTGCAGAAACAGATGGTCCTGGCTTCTCACTTTCATTCTGCTATCTTCTTTTCCAACCAGTTTTCCCTTGAACAAAATCATTTTAAGATTGTAGATGAGCAGCTGTGTTTTGGGTCCAAGAGCTTTGCCATCTTGCTGACAGCTGAGTTTTCTCTGGGGACATCAGCAAACCCACAGCACCCTGCTGTTTTGAACACTCCTTATTTTCCTGTAAGCTTTGGTTGGTTTCCCCTTGTGACCATTAATGAGTCAAAAGGAGAACTGTTTTGTAGTTATTCCTGATTATCTCAAAGCACATGTTCAAGGTGAGGCTCAGGATCACTTACCCAAAGTACTTAGGAGATTTATGCCCTGGCCAAGTAAGATCACAACTCATGTGTATGCAGTTGGAAAGCAGATAATGTCAACGTGCAAAGCTTTTCAGGTGTGGGGTGGTAGGTAGTACTGCGTCTCTTGTGCTCTAAGTAAGGATGGCACCTGTCTAGCTATGTTGGGTTTTTTTGTTTGTTTGTTTGTATTTTTGTGGTACTGGGGGTTGAACCCAGGGCCTTGCACTTGCATGCTTTACAAGTACTGGACGACTGATTTGCACCCTCAGCCCATTTTTTTTACTTTTTGAGACAGGGCCTCACTAAGTTATGCAGATTGCCTCTGGCCTTGAACTTGTGATCCTCCTGTCTCCACCTCCCAAGCCGCTGGGATTACAGGCGTGCGCCACCAAGCCTGGCTTACTATGTTGCTTTTTAAAAGACAGACTAAATATGATAGCAAACAGTATGTGTCTGAGGCCCTTTGGGTAAAAGAGATTATTGAGATTCAGTTCCCTTGAAGTTTCCTTGAGATCTGTGATCTGTGGTATTACAGTTCCTTTTCAGACAGCTGGCCAACCTTCCAAGGTTGTGTTAGAGAGCTACTTCACAGAAAGCTATAAGAATATGAGCTGTCTTCAAATTGTGGGTTGATGGGATATCAGCCACACATTTCTAGAAAGGAGCATAAATATGGAATGGAATTAATATTTATAAGAAATGGCCTCTATTTTTCTTTCTCCCTTTCCTTCCTTCCTTCACTCACTTTTTCACATATTTTTTCAATACTGCCCATATCTGGCAATGTGTTTATTATTGTTGTTGTTGTTAGGTGCTGTCTAGCCAAGTCTGACTCATAGTGACCCTATGTACAGCAGATCGAAACACTTCCCGAATCTGTGCCAGGAACATGATCTTATTTGCATTTAAGCCCATTGTTGCAGACACTGCGTCAATCCATCTGGTGGAGGGTTTTCTTCCTTTTCTTGTTTATTTGGGGCATATAAAATACTAGGTGGTATGTGGTATGATATCGTAAGTACAGTGTATTTCGATATGTCAATACTGAGTGGGATGACTAACTCATCTCCATTTGCCTCACACTTTCCTCATTTTAGCATTAAAAGTCCTGTGTCCAAGGATACACTTATTCCCAGGCAAGCCAAGATAGTTTTGCTTTATTTTGTTTTGTTTGAGGTAGTACAAGATTGAACCCAAAGCCTCACACATGCTAAGCAAGCGCTCCACCACTGAGCTACATATGTCCCCAGCCCCTATTTTTATTTCTTATTTGGAGACTGGGTCTCACTAATTTGCACATTCTGCCTCTGGCTTCAAACTTGTGATCCTTCTGCCTCAGCCTCTTATACCACTGGGGACAGGTTTTCACTTCAACACCCAGAAATGATTGCTTTAGAAAGATAGGGTGAAATAATCATGTATCAACATCCACAGGTAGAATTCCTGTGTACACGACAGACACCAATGTAAAAACCACAGACATGTTGTATTGACGCCTCCCACACTCCCAGCAGCACTGCTGTTGGTATCATTATTTTACAAATGATGAACAACTCTTGGTAAAATTCCAAGCAGACTACAATCTTCCCTCAATTTATATGGCAGTTACTTGGCTAGAAAATCCAGCAGATATTAAAATGTGCAGGAACACTCGGAACTTAAATGTAAATGTAAAATATGATTTAGATTTTATAGAGAGATGCTGATTAACATCTTTTTTCACTGAAATGGATGTCTGGGGATACATTTGAAAGCCACAGAGGCAAGGGACAATTCTTTGTGTTGTGGAATTGCCCTGTACATTACCAAATACCCATCATCCCTTGACCCTACCTTCTAAATTTAGCCTCTGGCATCCTATAGTCATAGCAGCAACAAAAACCATCTGTAAAGATTTCCGGAATACTCAGTACGGCTGTCACTGGAAACCACTCTAATAGATATTCAAGAAGAAAATATTCGAGAAGAGGCAAGGTATAGCTGGAGCCTTCCTCTATCACCCTTTTTGGTCCTGCCCCTTCTCATTACTCATTCCCTCTCCCCTCCCTCCCTCTTTCCTCACCTACAAACTGGTAAAATTTTCTCCGTGTGGAACATCCTGCAAAGTGCTTGGAAATGTCTGCAGTTAACTGCCGTCTGTGTCTGCAAAGAGCTTAAAGTATGCTTGGAAATAGAGAACCAACCCAAAGGATCAGCTCTAAAATGACCTATGGCACTAAATCAGGATTATTCACCCAGCTCCAACGGTGGCTGGATTGATTAGATGGTCTTCCCTTAGCCCTTGACAGAAACCTGTGTTTCTTATCTTTTATTGATCAGCAGATCAGACCAGTGCTTTCTACATTTTTTTTTTTTTTTTTGTACTTTGCTATGGCAGTAGAAGAGAGGGAAGGAGCTGAGCCCCATACATTCCCTTAGTGAGAGAGTTTGCTGGGAAGCCTTGTGTTTGGTTCCAACCGTTTATACAGCATGGTACATATTGGTATTATTTGGGGTGAGCCACAGTGGTGGGAAACAAGAAATGAATTTAAGACATAAGAAATTAGTGATTGGAGAGAAAAAAGACCAGTGAGAACTTATTTTAAAAATACCAGGAGGACCCGGGAGCCATGACACATGCCTATAATCCCAGCACCTTGGGAGACTGAGACAAGAGGATCACTGAGGCCAAAGGCCGCCTGCCCTTTAGCAAGACCCTTGCCATTTAACAAGAAGGTTGATCTCGCAGTGGTGCAAGTTGGGGGGAAGGTGCAAGGCAGAGGCAGAGGCAGATGCAGACTTGGGCTCACAAGTCAGCTAGAAAAGAGGAAAGATAAGGCTTCCATAAGACTTTTCAAGAGGCAGGATTTGGTGAAGGAAAGAACCTAGCTTTGTCGTGAGATGAGCCTAGTCTCAAAGTTAAAAGGTAGTGGGTTGGGGTGCAGCTCAGTGGGACAGTGCTTGCCTAGCATGCACAAGGCTCTGGGTTCAAGCCCCTAACACTGGAGGAAAAAAATATATAAGGAGGACTTGGTCAGATTCTTGGTACACAAAAGCAGCAGTAATCATCATCACCGTTATTACTACTATTATTTTTATGCTTTATAGTGTTGTTTTTGGACTCTTGAGACCAATATCTCACAGTTGGAAGCAGAACTCTTAAATGTCATTGTGGCCCACAATATGTTTAAGTCACTTCTACACACATGAGCACCTAGAGCACTCACTGCAGCCCATTTAGTATCCTTAGTTTACAGAAATATAATAACCTCGGGGAGACCAGACAGAGTCACCGTCTAGAAAATCCCTGACTCATCTCTCTGGCAGTGTTTCTGTGCCACGTTTACTTACAGGGAGTTTGTGGAACTGAATCAGAATGGAGCCATAGGCTATGTGGGCTACAGCAGACTGTGGATCGGCATTCCACGCAGTGAGCACTTACTGTGGGGCAGTTCTTATGGAAGAAGTGGAATTCAGTCTAGCCCTGAAATTTGGGAGGAAATTGGGGCCCTTCCTGAGAAGTGAGCAAGAGCATGTGCCCACAGGGGGAGCCAGGAGGCTGCAGCAATAAGACCAGCCATGTTGGGTCCATAACCGCTTTGTGTGTTTGGACAAAGAGGGGAATTTGGAGCAAAAGGAGCAGATTCTAAGACCTTTCAGGGGCAAAGACTCCCTGTTCATGCTCACATTTCTTCCTGGGCCTGAATGGAGCAGGTACCTCTACTCTGGTAGATGCCCACTCCCAGGTCATGTGGGCAGGTTGAAGCCAAGCCAAGGGGTCTAGGCTCGAGCCATCTGCAGGAAAGGGTCCAGCTTCCTTCTCTGACTCCATTAGTAATACTGTGACTTCTAATTAAGGAAACTTGCATCTCATGGGATATGGGAATGCAGGAAGGTTGATCTCACAGTGGTGCAAGTTGGGGGAAAGGTGTAAGGCAGAGGCAGAGGTGGGTGCAAACCTGGGCTCTCAAGCCAGCTAGAGAAGAGGAAAGACGAGGATTCCATAAGACTTTTTCAGGAGGCAGGATTTAGTGAGGGAAAGAACCTAGCTTTGTAGTGAGATGAGCCTAGATTTGAATCCCAGCTCTGCTACTCCAGTCCTGTGCCTTTGGACCAATAACTTACGCTATCAACTTCAGTTTTCCACCTGTACAAATGAGGACTGAGATGCATATCTCAGGGCCCTGTGGGGAAAAGTAAAATACATGTAGCCAATACTTGGAGAACGTCTGTTCCTAGGAAACGTTCTGTAAACGTTATGACTTTTTGTCCTCCATTTTTTCCAAAGGAATTATTCATCAGAGTTTGGAAATTAATGGAATCCAAGGCGGCAGATGCTGCCTAAAAAAGTGGTGACTAGCCAGGTGTGGTAGTGCATGCCTGTAATCCCAGGGGCTTGGGAGGCAGAGACAGGAGGATCACAAGTTCAAGACCAGAGGCAGTCTGCATAACTTAGAAAGACCCTGACTCAAAAAGTAAAAAAATGGGCTGGGGTGCAGCTCAGTGGTCCAGCACTTGCAAAGCATGCAAGCACAAGGCCCTGGGTTCAACCCCTAGTCCTGGGGGAAAAAAAAGTGGTGACTGCAGAAAGAAAATGAGGTGTTTGGGATTTTGACTTATTGGCTTTGGGTGATGTTGTTGTTGTTAGGTGCCGTCGAGTTGAGTCTGACTCATAGCAACCTTCATAGGGTTTTCAATGGCTGATTGTTTCAGGATTGCCTCGGGAGTGGATTGCTACATCCATCTCCCATTTTTGTGGTGCTGGGAATCGAACTTGGGACCTCAGAGACTGCAGAGCAGCGCTCTTCCAACTGAGCTAAATCCCAGCCACGTTGGGTGATAGCCTGGTTGAAATGTCAGGTGTAGAGCTTGATGAGGTTTCGTAGGAATGAGTAGCCCCAGAGACATTGATATAGAGAGTCCTCAACAAAGAAAGGAGCATTCTGAGGAAAGAGCGACAAAATCAAAGCAGAGGCTGGGATCCTCGTGTTCGGTACACTAATCAGCATTGCCGAGTTTTAGGAAGTAATCTCATTCCATCCAGTGGCACTCTTCCAGGTGTTACCTCCAAGATCTGGGCTCATCCAAGGTTTCTTATCTTCTGCAACATCTAGCAAGTTTGCCTGCATGTGTAGGTCGCCCCTTAGCGTGTCATGATGACAGGACAGAGCTGCGATCAAGCACTTCTCTGGTACCCACTGTAGGCGGAGCTATGCCCATTAGGCATGGGCAGATGGCATTGAAGAGTGAGCCTTTGATAACTTGGACCTTAACCAAAGCAATTCCAGATGTTAGAGCCAAGAGCACCCTGGGCCTCTGTTGCTTTCCAGCCATGCAGCATTAAAATTATCCAGAGAGCAAATGCCAAGTAATGAAGTCTGGGTCACTCCCCATCTGTCTCACTAAATGCAACTTGGAACCAGCGCCTTTTCATTTGACAATAAAATCAATGAATGAAATATCACAAGGTTGAAAGCAGTGCTGTACAGAATTCATTACGAGTGACACTGTGTTCCAAAGAACGCAAAGGCCTGGCCCTCTGTACTTTCCTTTCCCGTAACGTCAACACATCTACTTAATGAAACTTGAAGCTGCTTTTAATCCTTCCCCTGTTTCCTTTGAAACTTGAATCTCTTCAACAAAATTTGAAAAGACTTTTCTGCGGATCCCGCCTCTTTGTGAATGAGATGTAATAAAAAAATTGGAATGTACAGCAAGTTGAAACGACTAATCGGGAAAATGAATTGAGGTTGCAAGACTTAATGCTAATAATCACTGGGTCCTCTGTCAATATTTCCTTGAGTTATTCTTTCCTTTTGAGGTACATCTCAACACTAAGCATGCTGAGCTGAATGTCATAGTTTGTGCAAATTCAGAGATTGCCGTGAAGTCCACTAGTAAAGAAATGGCCAAGAGAAAAGATGTGCCCAGTTTTTGCCTTGGAATTAGTACCTGCCCCTCGGAGAGCGTAAAGATGGCTGAAACAATGTCGTATTTTCAGAAATGATGAAAAATTAGGATGAGCATGAGAGAACCAACTCTTAGTTATGGGTATGCAGAATGAGGAGAACAGAAGAAAACTAGGGGAGAGTGAGGTCAGGGCTGGCTGTTCTACTGCCCTTTCTGAAAGGAAGTATTCGTGTATTGAAGAACTAGGGGTAGCCAGGCGTGGTGGCAAACACCTGTAATCCCAGTGGCTCTGGAGGCAGAGACAGGAGGATCGCAAGTTCGAGACCAGAGACAGTCTGCATAACTTAGCAAGACCCTATCTCAAAAAGTAAAAAAATGGGCTGGGGTGCAGCTCAGTGGTCCAGCACTTGCAAAGCATGCAAGTGCGAGGCCCTGAGTTCAACCCCCAGTATCCCGAAAAAAAAAAAAAAGAACTAGCGGTTTAACATACCTAAGGGGATTGTAGAAAACAGAAATACCTGAGACCACAGGCAAGGTTCACAGACCATCTCATGAGTATATTCTCACAATCCAGCCGTGCTTTTTATATGTATCTGTTCCCTTCACAAGTATTAATTGGCCACTTACTATATTCTAGATACCGTTGGACCCCTTGTGCAACTCTTTGGCAGTTCTCAGGAGTAGATTTTTACAAATACTTGAACCCAGCCCCACCCAGCTCTCCAGCTTTCATTGAGATGTGATCATTTGCTCCCAAGTGCACTTTTACCACCTGCCTAATGTCATGCTACCCTCAAGAACTTGTTTTCATGTATGAAAGAGAGAGACAAGAGAACCCAAGTACGCATGTGTGAGTGCATGTGTGTGTGCACGCTTGTGTGTGTGTGTGTGTGTGTGTGTGTGCAAACATGGCCACTGTGAAGGACACAGAGAGACAGAGTATTAGAGAATAAGGCAGAGCCAGGGGAGCTACTTTGGAGAGAGGAACATCAGGAAGGTGCATTAGTCTGCTTTTTGCTACTGTAATGAAATACCTGAGTCAAACCACTTATGAAGAAAAGAGACTGATTTAGCTCACAGATCAGAGGTTTGTAGGGATGGCACCAGCGTCCACTCAATTATGGTGAAGGCTCTTATAGCTGCATTATATCATGGCAGATGACAATGACCAGAGCACATGTGGGAGCAAGTGATCATATCTCAATAGAGGCCAGAGAGCTGGGTAGGGCTGGGCTCAGACTTTTGTAACAGCCTACTCATGAGCACTGCTAACAGGTGACATAAGAACTGCCTCAAGTCCCTCCTCCGGGTTGCACCCCAGAGATCTAAGGCCACCCACTGTTCTTTTTAAGTGACATTGAGTCGGATCCAACTCAAAGTGACTCTGTACAACAGAATGAAATGCTACATAACACTGTGCCATGCGCATCATCTTTTTATGTTTGTGCCCATTGTTGCAACCACTATGTTTCTTCTGATTTTGAATCATGCTACAGCAGCAAAAGGAGCAAAAAGCTGGGAGGGGCTCACTTTCTGGCACTATATCTGACAGTGCTTCTCTGCTATTCATAGAGTTTTCAATGGCTGTTTTAGGAATGGGCTGTTGGATCCTTCTCCCAAGTCTGTCTTAGTCTGGAAGCTCAGCTGAGTCCTTTCCCCCATGGGTAACCCTGCTGGTATCTGAAATACTGGGGCCTAGCTTTCAGCATCACAGCAACACACAATCCCCCACAGCATGACAAGGTGACAGACATGTGGGGGGATCTCCCGCTAGATCCCACCTTTTAAAGTCTCCATCGCCTCACACTCTTGCCACCCTGGGGAGTAAGCCTTTAACACATGGACCACCGAGGGACACACCAAATCCAAACCACAGCCGAAGGATTCTCTGAGAAAGAGGAATTTCAGCTGTAAACAATATAAAGGAGCTGAGAGGGGTTGGGGGAGTGTCCCAGTATATGTGGGTCACTCGAGATGGGAAAGAGCTGGCAGCCTTGGACAAGTAGACAGTCCAGCATGAGGGGAACGGCGAGTGACAGGCAATGTTAGGAGGCAAGAAGGTGATGAAGGGCAGGAGCAGAGGCTTAGTTGGGCAGTGACCTGCGGACACACTGCAGTGAGTTCTTTTCCTGGGATTACATGGGGTTTTAAGACAGAGGACTGGTGAGATCAGGCTGCATTGTGTGAAGGGGTTGGAGAAGACAATCATGGAAGCAGAATAACCAGTTAGGACAGCAGCCTGAGCAGAGAAAGCAGGTGGAGTCCAGGCATAATGCAATTCAGCCCTCCCTGGAGTCATAGTGGAAACCAGAGGACAAATGTGTAAGTAAACATAGGACATCCAAAGGCACTGGCAGGCAGCTGGACATATTCAGAAGAATCCCTTGGAAAACTTCTTCCCTGTTGCTCATCCATAATACTTAAGTTTGGTTTGTTGGAGTTATTTTCGTTTTGTTTGGATATTTAAAACATATGTTTAAAACACACACACACACACACACACACACACACACACACACACACACGTTCTCTTTGAAGAATGATAAACCTAACAACCATGTATCTACCGCCTAGTTTAAGACATAAACTCTTAACTCACCAAAACCCTTCAAGCCCTCTCTGCTCTTTACCAGAGTTCACTGTCATATTGGCTTTTGGATTTATCACTTCCATGTTCTTTGTAGTTTAACACCCATGTTCCCAAACAAAATATGGTTTATTTTGACTCTTAATTTTATATAAGTGGAACCATTTTATCTTAGTACTTCTATGAATTGTAGCTTTCCTCAAATTACATTATTAAGATGCATCAATGTTACAGCATGTAAATTCACTTCACAATCAATCCATTCCTTTTGGCACAATATATTTTTCATCATTCTTAGCTATTCTCCACAATACTTCTATGAGTATTATTTATCTCTTAGGGCAGTGTCCCCAACCTTTTTGGCACTAGGGATGGGTTTCATAGGGTTCACACTCCTGTGAAAATCTAATGCCACTGCTGATCTAACAGGAGGAGGTAGAGCTCAGGCAGTAATGCAAGCAATAGGGAGTAGCTATAAATACAGATGAAGCTTCACTTGCTCACCTGCTGTCATGTGGCCTGGTTCCTTAGGGAATGGACCAGTACCTGTCCATGGCCCAGAAGTTGGTGACACCTATCCTAGGACATGTATCTCCTATAGTGTTTTCCTAAGAGGTTACACATAGGAGTGGATTAGGAAGTAGAAACACACACACACAAACATACACAAACCTGTATCAGTGATTACCAATGAGTTTCTAAAACGATTACTCCAATTTATACTCCTACCCTACTGATGAAAAGTTCCCATTGCTACCCATCTTAACCAGTACTTACTTTATATTCTTTTACTTTTTAAAATCATTACTAATATGGAGAGTGAAGAACTATAACTAACTGGAATAATAATTTGCATTTTTCTATGACTCATGAGCTTCTACGTGTCTTAATATGTTCATTGACTGGTTGAATATTCTGTTCTAAGAAATTTGCTTGTCACTTTTCTCACTTTACTATTGAGATAGTCATCTTTTCCTGATTGATTTATAACCACTCTTCATATGTTCTGTGTACTAAGTCTTGCCAAATTTATATGCTACAAATATTCTCTGTTTATTGCATGTCATTCCAATGCACTGAGGTGGTTGTGGTTGTTGTTGTTGTTGTTGTTGTTGTTGTTGTTAGGTGCCGTTGAGATGGGCCAGACTCATAGCAACCCTATGTGCATATGGTTTCCAATGGCTAATTGTTTACGGAGTGTGCTGCTAGGTCCTTCTCCCAAGCATACAGTACCCGATATTCCCAGGTGGTCTCCCATCCGAGTACTAACCAGGCCTGACCCTGCTTAGCATTAAGTGTGGGATAGTTGAATTTATCAGTCATCTTCATTATAGTTTACATGTTTTTATATTTGCTTTAAATGTTGTAACCTATAACTTGTGGTCATAAAAATATTTTCTATATTTTATTTGAAATATTAGAAAATTTTGCTTCTCACATTTAACTCCTTTCATAATGAAATTGATTCATGTATGAAGTATAAATAACATATATTTATTTTTTGTATGGTAACTATTTGCCCTAAGACACTTTTTTAAATATACCTTTATCTCACAGATTGAGTTATATATGTGTGTGAATAAGTTTCATCTCTCTGTTTCTGTATCTCTGTCAATATAGCCTACACTTGTACTACTATGGCGATGCATCCTGTTAGATCTTGGAAGCTAAGCAGGGTTGGGCCTGATTAGTACTTGTATGGGAGACCACTTGGGAACACCAGATGCTGTAGGCTTGGGAGAATGACCTGGCAACTCACTTCCAAAAATCAATCCTCCATTGAAAACCCTGTGAATAACAGAGAAGCACTGACAATAGTGTTTCTCCTATTGTACTAGGGTCACTGTGACTCGGACACAGACTTAATGGCACCTAACAACAACAACAACAACAACAACAACAACAACAACATGTCAATATTACATTATCTTTAGTAAACCTCTATAATAATTCTTGGTACCTGATAGTGCTATTCCCCTCTGCTATTCTCCTTTGTTTAAAACTTAAAAATTAAACTGGAAAAGTGATACAATGTTAGCTCAAGGAATTAATCACAAATTTAGCTATCCTTAACTATGCATTTTGGAATAAGCCTGTCAAGTTTCATGTGTGCACACATACACACATTGTGATCTTGAGATTTTATTGACTATATAAATAAACTTGATGAGAATTATGATATTTATGATAGTCTTCCTGTCTATAAACATGATTTATTTTCTTATTTGTTCTTCTGTAATATCTTTGAAGAACATTAAACAACATTCTCCATAAAAAGATCATGCATTTCTTCTTAGATGTATTCCTGGCTATCTGATATTATTTTTTTGCCATTGCAAATGATATTTTAGTGTATTTTTTGCTTAGCGACAGTATATAAAAATATGATGTACTTTCATACATGGATATTATACCCTGAAACCTACGAAACATTCATATTAATTCTAATAATTTATCAATAGGCTTCAATTTGTTGTCATGCAAAGACTACCTGTAGTAACATGTTTTGCCTTGAAGTCTCTTTTGTTTGTTATTAATACCAGCACATCAGCTTTCTTTTGATTTATGCTTGCCTTTTATGTCTTTCTGCATCATTTTATTTTCAAAGTTTTTCTTTTAAGTACTTTGTCATTGTTTAAATGTGAAATGTTCCCCAGAAGCTCATATGTTGAGAGTGTGGTTGTAGCTGATGGGGTTTTGGGAAGTGAATCCTGAGGTTTGTGGCCTAAACAATGATCATGATGGCATTGCTGGGAGATAGTGAAAGGTAGGCAGTGAAGGAAGTAGGTCACTGGGGGCGTGTCCTTGCTCTGGCCTTTTCCTGAATTTCCTGTTCTCTGCTTCCTGGCTGCCATGATGTGAGGTGTTCTACTCTACCACACCTTCCCCACCATGAAGGACTGAGACCTCTGAAACTGATCTTTCCCTTCTGCAGTTGCTTGTGTTAGGTATTTTGTCACAGTGACTGAAAGTCTGACTGATAGAGACTTCTGTTTGCTGCTGTTAGGTGCCATTGAGTCATGTCCAACTCATAGCAACATTCATAGGGTTTTCAATGCCTGATTGTTTGGGGATTGCTTCAGGAGCGGATTGCCAAGCCCTCTCATTTCTGTGATGCTTTGGATGGAACCCAAGTGTTTCTTATGAAAATCTGTCTTTTATACATATGGTGGAGTCTGTTTATTAGAGTACTATTACCAGTATATTTGGTGTTATATACTCAGCAGTTTATCCTACTTTTTGGGTCTCTTTTTTCTTACCATCTTTGGGTTGGTTATAGACTGTTATTTTTCATCTTAATTTCCACCTCTACTAGGTTGAAAGTTTTATGCCGGAATCTTAACTGTGCATATGTAACTTAAAGTCTGAAATTTATATGTTCGCTTTCCTAACCAACTTTAGAATACTTTATCTGTAATCATTTCCCCCTGAGTTATATGCTTATTATTTAATTTATTTTTCATTTTGTATTAGTATTTTAATTGCACATAAATTATGGGGTATAGAATGATAGTTTAGTTTGTATATATATACGGTGTACAATTATTAAAACAGAATTGTTGACACTTTCATCTCCTTAAACATTATACAAAAACGTTTTGGTTAAGATGTATCAATAATTTTAGACATTTATGAAGTATAGTATGACTTTTTAAGTTGCATATCATGTAATGAGATTCATTGTGTGATTTTCATAGAATTGGATTCTATGTTTTGCACATAGAATTGGATTCTATGTTTTGCACTATGTTTTGCCCTATGATTTTGCCCCTCTCCCTCCTATCTTCTCCATCACCTCCCTCTCCCATTGGTCCCCAGCTTCCTTATGTTGCATCAACTTGTATTTTCTAATCTTACATATGTACACATATATAGAGAGAGATTCTGTTTTCTTTAAGGTAGATTTATCTCTCACATATGAATGGTAACATGTAGTATTTGTCTTTTTCACTCTGGGTAGTTTTGCTTAAAATAAGTTCCATCCATTTTGCCACAAATGCATAATTTCATTCTTTACTGCTGAATAATATTCCTCTGTGTACATATACCACATTTTTAAAATCCAGTCATCTGTTGAAGGACATTCAGGCTGATTCCATACCCTTGTAATTGTGAAGAGTGCTACAATAAACATGGAAGTGCAAGTGACCCTTTGGTGTGATGACTTCGCTTCCTTTGGGTATATTCCTAGAAGTGATATGCCTGGGTCATATGGTAGTTCTATTTTTGGTTTTCTCTGGAATGTCCATACTGATTTCCATAGTGGCTGGACTAATTTACAATCCCATCAGTATCATAAAAGCATTCCTCTCCCCCAACCCCCATCCCCTTTAGCATTTGTTTTTGTTTGTTTTATTGATATTAGCCATTCTAACTGGGATGAGATGGAATCTCAGGGTAGTTTTGATCTCCATTTCTCTAATGGCTAAAGATATTGAAAGTTTTTTCATATGTTTATTGTTATTTGTGTTTCTTCTTTTGAGAACTGTTCAATTCCATTGCCCACTTATTTATTGGATTATTTGTTACCTTGGTGTTTAATTTCTTAAGTTGTTTGTATATCCAAGATATTAATCCCCTGTTAGATGTATAAAACACAAAGATTTTCTCCTCTCCTGTGGGATCTTCCTTTACTCTATTGTTTCCTTTGCTGTGTAAAAGCATTTTAATTTTATGAAATCCCATTTGTCAATTCTTGGAATTTCTTGGGCTACTAGAGTCTTGTAAAGAAAGTACTTACCTATGTCTAGGTTTTGGAGTGTGTTCCCTATGTTTGCTTATGGTATTTTAAAAGTTTCCAATACTATGAGGTCTCTGATCCATTTTGAGTTGGTTTTCAGATAGGTCAAGAGATACAAGCCTATTTTCATTCTTCTACATATGGATACTCAGTTTTCCCAGCACCATTTGTTAGAAAGGCTATCTTTTCTCCAGTGGATGCCTTCAACACCTTTGTCAAAGATCAGGTGGCAGTAGCTGCATGGTTGTATATCTGGATCTTCTATTCTGTTCCATTGATATTCATGCCAGTTTTTGTGCCAGTCCCAAGCTCTTTTTGCTACGATAGCCTTGTAGTGTAGCTTAAAATCAGGTATTGTGTTGCCTCCTGCATTGCTTTTGCTGCTTAGGATTGTTTTGGCTATATGGGGTCTTTTGTGCTTCCATATGACTTTCAGGATCGTTTTTTCTATTTCTGTGAAATATATCATTGGAATTTCAATGGGGATTGCATTGAGTCTGTAGATTGCTTTTGGTAGTATAGTTATTTTCACAATATTAATTTTTCCAATCCATGAGCACAGGTGGTCTTTCCATTTTCTAGTGTCTTCTTCATTTACTTTCTTTAGTGTTTTGCAGTTTGCATGGTAGAGGTCTTTATGGACTTTGGTTAGCTTAATTCATAAATACTTCTTTTAGTGGGCTATTGTGAATGGGGTCTGGGATTTAGCTCAGTTGGTAGAGCACTGCTCTGCAGTCTCTGAGGTCCTGAGTTCGATTCCCAGCACCATAAAATGGGAGAAGGATGTGTCAATCCACTCCTGAGGCAATCCCGAAACAGCCATTGAAAACCCTGTAAGGGTCGCTATGAGTCAGACATGACTCAATGGCACCTAACAACAACAACATTGTGAATGGGATTATTGTTTTGATTTCTTTCTCTTCCTGTTCACTATTGGTATACAGTGCTACTGATTTTTTCAGCGTTAATTTTGTATCTTGGTACTTTGCCGGAGGAGCTAATTAGCTCTAAGAGTTTTCTTGTGGAGTTTTCGGATCCTTTAAATATAGGATTGTGTTATACTTATTATTTAAAGCATGCTTCTTCTGTTTTTCTTTTAATTTCGTTAATTAGATAGCATCATTGATTTTTCAGTTGGCATGTTTTGAGGTTTTAATCTATGCATTTGCTGTTTTCCTATTCTCTCTCTTTTTTTTTTTTTTTTTTTTTTTTTTTTTTTTTTTTTTTTTTTTTTTTTTTTTTTTTTTTTTTTTTTTTTTTTTTTTTTTCCTCTCACATTTCAAAGTTTCTATCTGGGGTCATTTTGCTTTTTCCTGAAGTATATCTTTTAAATTTCCCCTCAGTAAGAGTCTGCTACTTGTACAATCTATTTTTGATTCTCTGAAAAATGGCTTTATTTTGCCATCCTGAAGCATTTTTTTTCCACTGGATCTGCAATTCTAGGTTGACAGTTATTTTCTCTGGGTACACTGACAGTATTATTCTACTCTCTTAAGTCCTAAATTGTTTCAGTTGATGAGTTAGGTGGCCATCATTATTCACTGCTGCGACTTTTCTACTTGATTCCTTCTCAAATGTCCCCACTCATTTTTGGCAGCCTTCTCTTCTGTTGTACCTTTTATCCTCTGTTTAGTTATCTATTCATGCATAATAAATTACAATGAAACTTAATGGCTTTAAAACAAGTCATTTATTATGTCTCCTGTTTCCATTAGACAGGGATTCTGCAGGGACTCGGCTACGCAGTCCGCATGTGCGATCACTCCTGCCGTTGCAGTCACCCGTCGGCTTTAGCTAGAGAATTGTCTTTTCAGGTGGCTCGCCGACGTGGCTGGCAAGCTGGTAGCTACTGTGGGCCGGGGCTTCCTGTTGCCTCTTGGTGGGGCTCTCCACAGAGCACCTAAGGTGTCCTGGCATCATAGACACTGGCGTCTCCCAAAGTGAGCACACAGTGAGGGGGTAGGGAGTGCACACCAAGCAGAAGGGATATTTTTTTTAGCACTGCATTCAAAAGTCACATAGTATCTCTTCTGTCTATTCCATTTCATTCATTAGAAATGAAACAAATTAGCTGGGTGGGGTGGCGCACGCCTGTAATCCCGGTGGCTCAGGAGGCGGAGGCAGGAGGATCGCAAGTTTGAGACCAGAGGCAGTCTGCGTAATTTAGCGCAACCCTGTCTCAAAAAGTAAAAAAAAATGGGCTGGGAGTGCAGCTCAGTGGTCCAGCACTTGTGGAGCATGCAAGCGCAAGGCCCTGGGTTCAACCTCCAGTACCTCAAAAAAAAAAAAAAAAAAAAAAAAGCAGAAGAAGAAGAAGAAAAGAAATCATTCAGTGGCTTGGGAACTCTACCTTTTAAAGGGAAGGGAATGAAAACAAAATTGGAGGCCTATTTTAAAACCACTCCTACTTCTTGTTGTTTTTTAAATACATCGAACAAATTTTCTTTAGGTTCTGGATATGTTCACTCCAGTGAATGGTCTTTTAGGCTCCATTTCACCATTACTTCTGCAGTCTGTTTCCTGGTATGTTGTAGTAGTGGAGGTGGTCATAACCCCATGTGCCCTGTGAGTTATTTGTGGATTTCTTGGATGTCAGGTTTCAATCCCAGTTCTCCAGATACAATTTGTGTCTGCTTCTGCCAAATAGCAGGGTTCACAGTGGTTTTTAAACTACGACTGTCTTTGTGAATTCCATGCCCAAACTCTGTGGGGATAGAGGATGGGCCTCAAGGGTGGATTGCACTGCAGTTTACCCAGACACAAGGCCAAGGCACATGAATCTTCCGTCTTCCTCTCCAGGGTGTGAATTTGGGTGGGATCCTGTCTTTATCTTTGTTCTGCAAAGTGTCATTGCATAGACCTGGTCTTGTCTCCTTTTCCTGTATTTACCCCATTCAAACTAATGCTTAATGCTACTCACAATATGCAAGTTCCCCAGCTCAGACACTGCCTTCACCTTGCTCCTTGTTGTTAGGTACCGTCACGTCGAGTCTGACTCATAGTGACCCTATGTACAATAGAACAAAACACTCCCGACACTGTGCCATGCCCAGTGCTGTGTCAGTATCTCTGCTGTTCCTAGGGTTTTCAATGGCTGATTGTTTCAGGATTGTTTTGGGAATGGGCTGCCAGGTCCTTCTCCCGTTTTTGCAGTTCTGGGGATTGAATCCAGGACCTCAGAGAGCACAGAGCAGTGCTCTACCAACTGAGCTGAACCCCAGCCCTTCACCTTGCTTACCTTTCAGACTTTGTGTTGTCTTAGAAATTGTCTTTATCAACTCTGAGGATTTACCTCATGTTCTTGCCCACTTGCATGTTCCTTTTAAATACACACACATGCTCACACACACACCCATGTTCACACACACACACACACACACAATTTTTTTGACCCAGCACGTTATGATGTTTCATGCTAGGATTTTGTTTTTTTGGAAAGTGTTATCCCCATACTGCTAGATACTGAGACACTCAGGGAACTCTTCTAAAAGTCCGATCTGTCCATCCCAGAGATAGGAACTAGCAAATTAGAATCACCTCACCTGGGGGCCAGGTACATGTGTTTTTTTCAAAACCTCTTCTGAGGATCCCCGCCAATGCTAAGAGCTAATAATTACAGTGAAGACACGGTCCAGAAGCAACACAAACTCAGTAGGAGATGGAAGTTCAGCCCACAAAGTTGGGGAAGGCTTGAGAGAGGAGGAAACTGCGTTTTGTTGTCTTTAAACACCCCCTCTCACCTTCTGACTGCTATCATTAGCCAAGGACCTTGCAAGGAGTTTAAAGGCCCCTGGGGACTGTCCAGGGGCAGCCTTATGTGTGTGTCTCAAGATCACAGACTTGGCCCGTTTTGCCCAGGAAGTCCTCCAGCCCTTGCTGCTGCACGTCCACACATCTGCCCGTCACATGGGCTCAGACCCACTGTGGACTAGCTTACAAGCATGAGGCCCCACCTGCACAGTTCTCTGGTGCTATTATGAGGTGTGAAGTGCACTGCCCAGGCTGGCAGATGCAGCAGAAAAATCAAGGAACAATCAAGGAGGCCTCTGTACCAGAAACAATTCTTAGAGGATTGGGTCCCTTTCTTCGATCGCCCCACACTGTACCCAACCCTGTGACATCATAAGAGCTTTATTTGACTTGACTGTAATATGTTCACTTGCTGATAAGACAATCGCTGTGGTGGACCACATCCCTAGGTCCGTGCTGAACGAAGACGAGGCGTGTACATTTGGGTCAAGAGGGCCTAGTTTGAATCCCAGCTCTATAATGTTCACAGAGGTCCATAGCCATGCAACTTAGGTTTCTGTGTGCCTTGGTTTCCTTTTCTATTAAATGAAAGGCAATCATTCCTATCTTCTAAGGTTACTGAAAGACTTCAGTGAAATAACATATTTTAAATGCCCTACCAGTTACGCAGTCTCTAGGGGACATTTCTGCTTATTATCTTCACTGTTGCTTTTGTACTTCTTTAAGACCCTAAGGAATAAATAGTTGTTGTTGTTAGGTGCTGTTGAGTCAGTATCTGACTCATAGCAACCCTACGTACAACAGATGAAACACTATTGTCAGTGCTTCTCTGCCCTGTTCATAGGGTTTTCAATGGCTGATTGATTTTTGGGAGTGGGTTGCCGGGTCCATCTCCCAAGCCTACAGCACCTGGTGTTCTGGGACGGTCTCCCATCCAAGTTCTTAACCAGGCCTGACCCTGCTTAGCCTCTGAGATCTGATAGGATCAGATGCCACAGGGCTATGGCTGCATGCAGGAATAAATAGGGCAAGGATTATTTTCAGTTCTTCTCCTGGCTAGTTGATTTGTTGCCCCCTCACCTTTGCCTACAAGTCAAAGACCAGACTTCTGTATCTACATCTTGAGCCCACTCTGCCTTTCTAGATCAAGTTCCTAATAATAACAGTGAAAATTCAGCGCTGACTTATTAGACAACTCTAAAGCGTCAGACACCAGGCTAGACAATTTACAGATATGATCCCTCCTCTGTGCACCAAACTGCAAGTAGATTTTGGGAGGCTGATTTGATAAAGAGCAAACCAACGCGCAGAGGGTAAAGGACTTTGCAATATTATACACTTGGCCGAGGGCCGGGTTGAGACTTCAAACGAGGATCGTTCTGCTTTCAGTACACATCCATGCACTCTCTCACCGAGCACCTCTCTGCCATGATTGCTGCTCAGCGTTATCTGGTTTTTCCTCAGCCTAGATTGGCCTGCCACCTCCTACTCTGATTTGTCCTTTAAAACCCAACACAAATGCCACCTCCTATGTCAAGCCTTCCTCTAATACTACCACTTGCAAAGAATTTTTTTTGCAACATTTTTATTGGATTTCACTGAGGTTCCTTTTTGACGCATTTGTTATTGTCTTGTGTCTCTTATGCATTCATGTCGATGTCTCCAGTACTTGTCTGTAATATGCCTTAAGGTCAGCATTGTATCTTTTTCACTTTTTTATTTAACAAGACCCATCCATTATGCTTCATGCCATTGTTGTTAGGTGCCGTCGAGTTGGTATCCGACTCATAGCAACCCTCATAGGGTTTTCAATGGCTGACTGTTTCGGGATTGCCTTGGGAGTGGATTGCCAGGCCCTTCTCCCATTTTTGCAGTGCTGGGAATTGAACTTGGGACCTCAGATACTGCAGTGCAGCGCTCTACCAAATGAGCTAAATCCCAGCCCTAATTGCTTATTGAATTAAAGAATAAAAATTGCAAGCTGGGCACCATGGTACTCACCTGTAATCCCAGCGACTCAGAAGACTGAGGCGGGAGGATCGTGAGTTCTAAGCCAGAACAACCTGCACAGTTTCTTGAGACTCTGTCTCAAAATAAAAAGTAAAACTAAATCGGGCGCAGTGACACACACCTGTAATCCCAGCAGCTCAGGAGGCAGAGGCAGGAGGATTGCAAGTTCAAGATCAGAGGCAGTCTGCATAACTTAGTGAGACCTTGTCTCAAAAAGTAAAAAAAAAAAAAAGGGGGGGGCGGGCTGGGGGCACAGCTCAGTGGTTCAGCACTTGTAAAGCATGCAGGTGCGAGCCCTGGGCTCAACCCCCAGTACCGCAAAATAAATAAAATTAAAAAATAAAAACTAAAACTGAGGGGGTTGTGAGTGGAGCTCCGTGGTGGAGAACCCTTGCCTACTATATATGAGGCCCTGAGTTCAACCTCTGAGTACTGAAGAGAAGGAAAAGAATAGAAATTGCATTGAGGAAGAGTGTTATTAGGTACATTTTTAAGTATGTCACAAGTGACTGCCATCCATTCATGGAGGAAATATAGACACACATTTGCTGCAGTGCCTAGGTTTGGGAACAAGAACTACCCATCCTTGGTAAGCACAGAGTCTGATTGGTGGTAGCTATAAAAGGTTCCAGATTGGAAGTGTGCAAGTGAAAGCACAACTGTGTACCCGTGTTTTATGAGTTGCAGAAGTGTATTGGCCTTGAACGTGTCTCCCGTCCCCAAGCCAGGTCTGTACCCCCTTCTGCTTCTTCATTCACACCTGGCACATTATATGAAATCTGCAGAAGGTGACTGAGCAGCATGTTGAGTTCTATTAGCTTGGAGCTGCTGTGGCCCCCGTGAACAAACTCTTTGAAAGGGGCTCATCATAGGGAGCCTTGAACCTAAGTTACAGTCACCCTCTGTCACAAGTGGCATCCGTGGAATGGAATGAGACTTCTTGGAAGTAGAAAGGTTGCATTTAAACAGGTTCTGCCATTGCTGTGATGTCTTTCATCCAGTGACACTCCACTAGGAAGTTAATTGAAATGGAAAGATCAACCATAAAGGCAGAAAGCAAAAAACGGCTTTAGAAGGTACTTAGGATTAGCCCGGATTTGGATGAGGCATAGATTAAGAGGCCACAGGCGCACTGAAAACTTTATTTTGAAACTACCAGTTTTAAGACAATAGCATGTCCAAACTCTGCCCATCTCTAAGAAAAATTCAGAGTACCCAAAGTGGGGAGTATTAATTCAGCAAATTAAGTAGGTCAGAGCCTTCATATCTCTGGGGGATTTTGGTAAAAAGGGATTGGTGATTGTGTTTAGGTCTTAAGCAGCTAAGAATAATTGGAAGCTGTGTAATCTTGTTGTTGTTTTTAGATGCCATCGAGTTAGTGTCTGACTCATTACGACCATGCGTACAACAGGCAAAACAGTATTGTTAGTGCTTCTTTGCTATTCATAGGGTTTCAATGGCTGATTGTTGTTTGGGAGTGGGTTGCCGGGTCCTTCTCCCAAGTCTGCAGCACCTGGTGTTCCCAGGCGGTCTCCCATCCAAATACTAACCAGGCCCAACCCTGCTTAGCTTCCGAGATCTGGAAGGATCAAATGCCATAGTGATACAGCTGCAGGCGTTGTGCAATCTTAGAGTGTCAGAATCCAAAGGGTCTTTGGAGATTATTTGGTAGGAATATCTTATTTCACAAAAGTACAGGTCCAAGTCTCAAAGCAATGGAACCTGGCCTAGAATTCAAGTTTCTTGTTACCTGTTTCTAATGCTGTCTGTAGTAACTTCTCAGAATATCAGAGTGTTTGTGGTCTAGGGAGAAAAGGTAGAGACACCTGCCCACTGTGCAATAGGAGAGTGTCCGCAAGTAGAGATACCTAGAGACACAAGTTTAGAATCTAAGGATTAGTCAGGTGCCATCTTTCTTGCATAACCAACATGCATACTGCAATTTCCAATTCCAATTATTTAAAGAAAAGAGTTGGTATTTAATGACATTCTTTAAGCACAGAAACCTAGAACCCAGCTAGATTTGTACTGCCTCTCCTTGCCATCTTATCCAATGGCAGTTTCTTAGCATCTCATCATTGCCTAGTCTTCAATTTAGTTTTCAGACAAATAACTCTCTTTCCATACTCCTAATTAACATATTTACATAGTATTTCCTCAGAATACTAAATCAAAACAACAAGAACTGGCATAAATAGGTTTGGGAGCAAGCATTAGCCATCCTTAGTAAGCACAGAGTCTGACTGGTGGAAACAGGGATGTGCCAACACGCTAGGTCACTCTTCCTAGTGAGTATTCTGCATGCCCTGCACGCCAGTTAATATAAAAATGCTTCTAAAAGCCGGGTGCAGTGGCACACACTGGGAATCCTAGCGACGCAGAAGGCAGAGGCAGGAGGATTGCGAGTCCGTGGCCAGAGGCAGCCTGTGTAACTTAGTGAGACCTTGTGTGAAAATAAAAAATAAAAGAAAGGCTGCAGGGGGTAGAGCACTTGCAAAGATTGTTTTTATTTTTAATTGACACACAGTGATTGTATTTATGGGGTACAGTGTGACCTTTCAGTACTAGTGCACCGTGTGTAATAATCAAATCAGGGTAATTGCCATATCCATAACCTTAAACATTTAACATTTCTTTGTGCTGAGAATGTTCAAAACCCTCTCTACTATTTTGAAGTACACGATCGGTGTCAACCACAGATATCCTACTGTACTATAAAACACTGTATGTTATTCCTCCTATCCAGCTGCCCTCCTGTTCTCATCAATCATCTTTTCTCTGTCTTCCCTTCCCCTACAATCCTTCCCAGGCTCTGGTACCTGGTCAAGTCCTACACATGGACAGATGGACCTTCTGTCAAATAAGCTAATAATATTTGCTAGGAGATGCTCCTTATCTGTGGATTCCTTTAGTAAATGGTATAGATTACTATGGTAAATGAATCTGTAGGTAATGGACTTGTGGGGCTGGCACCTGGAAGATAGCATGTACTCGATGCAATTGTTGGAGTATAGAGTCAGGATGTTTCCTGACTCACAGAGCTCTCTTTAGTTCATACAATGGCAGCATTCATAAGTCAGAGACCCCATATGCTATATTGGGATCAGAATCATCTCTGATGTTGCAAGGAATTGGGAAGTGGCATTGGCGGTCCTGGGATCCTTTGTGTGACCTGGTACATTGAGTAAATATACCAAAGTTCAGTTAAAACACCCTTTGGTGTACATTCAAGATGAAGTGGGAAAGGGATGGACTGACTGGGTTTTCTGTTTCTCAGAGAGATTCCTAATGGTTCATGTTTCTGAGAAATCCTCGAGCGACCCCAGACCTCTGGTGGAAGCTGCAATAGGCAAAATGGTAAGAGAACCTGGAGGTAAAAACCAAGTCAATCTAAGTGAGTTTAGCCAGAAACAAGTGAAAAATCCAGGAGCCAGGATGGAGAGACAGACAGACAGACAGACACAGAAACAGGATGAGGATGGACAGCCAGGACTGCTGCCCAGCTGGTGGTGCTGACTTCTCAGGGAGGAGGGACCGCTTCCCCAACAGGAATGGAATCTCCACATCAGCTGCAGCTACAGCTTTCTAAACTCTGGGCACCATGGGTGGGGTAATCCTGGGTGCTCTTGGGAGACTACCTTGATGTATATAGCCATCCAGAGTAGGAAATCAGGAAAGGACAACACTCAAGGTCCTAGCTATAGGATAATCTCAAACCTTTCCATAGTCACAATGAGGTCAGCTTGTCCTTGGTCAACTAAGAGAATGGAAAATGGAAAATAATTTTCGAAATGTTATGTACAGTAAATTACACTGTGGTGTCATGAAAGAAGAAAAAGCCAAATGGAATCTAATAGGTCTATGTTATATAAACACTGTATTTATTACTCATGTATAGCATATTTTATATTATAAAAAGTTTTAGATAAACTGTAAGAAATGTTACAAAGATTTATGTAAAAAGATCCTGGTATCCTACACAGTTTTTAAAGTTGAGCTCTGAGCTTCCTGGCAGCCAAAGTAAAAAAGTCTCCTTGATCAGTTAGAGAAGACTTGCTCCAAAAGAAAATTGTTGTTGTTAGGTGCCATCGAGTTGTGTCTAACTCTTAGTGACCCTCCTAGGATTTTCCATGGCTGACTGTTTTTCTTTTCAGGATTGCTTTGGGAGTGGACCACATGCTTCTCCCATTTTAATGGTGCTGGGGATCAAACCCCAGTTCCTCACATAGTGAGGAGCAGCACTCTACCAACTGAGCTAAACCCCAGCCCATTCAAAAACAAAATACGAATTGGATATTCTTTACCCAAAATACTTGGGTTGAGAAGTGTTTTGAATTTTGGATTTTTTTTCATATTTTAGAATATCTGCCTGTATGTAATGAGATATTTGGGGGATGGAACCCAAGTCCAAATGCATAGTAGTTCTTTTATATTTCATATGCACCTCAGTCACCTAGCCTGAAAGTACTTTTATACAATATTTTTTGTAATTTTATTCACAAATCAAAACTTTATCATGCGGAATTTTCCACCTAGAACATCAACTCAGCACTCAAGAAGTTTCAGATGTTGAAGCATTTCTGATTTTTTGAGTCTTTGGCTTAGAGGTGCTTCCCCTATATAGAATCTCTTTTCTACAGAGCCACATGAATCCTGTCATTTAGTTTCAAAGGGAATTTTTACCTGGAACTCCCCAGAGGAAAACCAAGCTAGTGCTGAAGTGGACAACGTCCTCAGCAACGTTCTTGCAAATAAATGCAGTAGAGAGTTGCGCAAGTGTTGGTGCTCAACGTCCTTCCATCTGGGGAGGCTGGAGGTCGGTGCAGGACTCTCCCCATGCCCAGGCAGTAGAGCTCGAGCATTCTGGGCTTCCTTCTTGTGCTTCCGACAATCTTCCGGCACTGTGACTCTCCTCTGCTGGGCCTTTGGCCAGCTATAGATAGCTGATTGTTTGGGGTCAGTATGGCAAAGCAAAAGAAATGGTCATTTTCTGAGCTATGCTATATATTGATTGAAATATTTTGAATCATTTCAACTAAGACAAGAAGGGTGGAAAAGCTGAAGCCATCTTCAAGGGCATTCCAGTAAAACTTCTAAGGCCCTGGGGTAAGGAAACGTGTCCTTTGTATGCCAGACTATTTCTCTACTCATGACAGGCATTTTGTCATTCCTTTGATGGCTCTGAAATGTCATTCTGACGTTTTCCACTGCATGGCAAGATGCCTTCCTGACCTATTCATCCTCGAGTGGCTTTGAGCCCTAAATAAGGAGCACGTGTCATCCCAGGCAGACGTTCCCTGGCACGTGCTGCTAAACGGGTGACCTTTTCCAGATTGAGCCTGTGACAGCGGGGCTCTTATGCAGCCCACTCAACTGGGACAGGTGCTCCAGGGCTGCCACAAATCCCTTGCCTCGAGGCCTCAGCACGTCAGCCTCTCTGTTCACCTGCCGTTCTTTCTCCTCTTGGCTGGCGCTCTTCCGAGCAGCAGAAAATGCCCTTTGTCCTGAAATGTCACCCTGGCTCTGCTTGCGCAAGCCTCCAACCCCCCCGCCTTCTCTGCCCCCTTTCTCCTCCTCCTCCGCCTCCTCCTCCTTTTT
>VMDO01000964.1:146587-241749 GCA_007922755.1 Pedetes capensis | reverse complement strand
TGGGGGAGGGGTTGGCTGGGGACATGCTGGGTTGGGAGGTGTGTGGGTGGGGGTACAGTGTGGTTAGGTGAGGTGGGGTGCAGAAGGGGTGCAGCAGTGTGGGAGATGGGGTGCAGAGTGTGGAGTGAGGGCAGAGGGGTGGGATAGGGGTGTGCAGCAGGGTGGGGTGGGAGGTGTGGCAGTGTGGGGTGAGAATGCAGGTGGGGGTTCAGCAGTGGGATGGGGGTGTGCATCAGTGTCGGGCAGGGGCGGCACCTAACAACAACAACAACATAAATAGTCAGTTTGGATCCTTTATTTCATCTGGTCAATCCCATGTGCATATTCATCATTTATGTTGGTGAAAAAAAATGTATTTGCAATGAATAGGTCATTGCTCCGACAAAATTCTGTCATGCAATCTCCAGCATTGTTTCTGTCACCAAGGCCATATTTTCCAACTACTGACCCTTCATTGGTTCTAATTTTTGCATTCCAATCACCAATAATTATCAGTGCATCCTGATTGTATATTCAATCACTTTCAGACTGCAGAAGTTGGTAAAAAATCTTTAGTTTCTTCATCTGTGGCCTTGGTGGTGGGTGCATCAATTTGAATAATAGTCATATTAACTTCATTACAGGCATACAGATATTATTCTATCACTGATAGGATTATACTTCAGGACAGATCTTGAGATGTCTTTTTTGATGATGAATACAACCCCATTTCTTTTTAAGTTGTCCTTTTTGCCACAGTTGTCAATATGATTATCTGATTCAAAATGTCCCATACCAGCTCTTTGCACATGTGATTGTAATACTTGATTTTAGCATAAACAAGTGAGCACCTCCAGTGCTACATCTGTTTGTTGAAACATCTTAATTGATATTCCATCAGTTCCTGGAGCCTTGTGTTTTGCCACAAGAAATAATTAAATACAAACATAGTAGTACAGGAAGGAGAGAAGCTACAAGGCAAATTAAAAAATGAACTCTTCCCTCAACAGAAATAACTTTTAATGTACCTGTATTAAACTATACAATCAAAAGACTTAGATTGGTAAAAAGATAAAAACACATGATTCAACTATATTCTGTCTACAAGAAACTTGCTTTAAATCCAAAGACATATATAGAATGACAGTGGAAGGAGGGAAAAATATATTTCATAGAAATAGTAACCAATGTAGCATAGAGTTAATGACTATGTTTGCTCACATCAGACAAAAATTATAGACCTTAAATCCAAAACATTTATAACACAAAAAAGGACATAATATATTAATAAAAGTTTCAGTACAACAGGAAGATATAATAATTATAAACATTTATACAGGTAATTGCAGATATCTCAATACATGAAGCAAAAACTGACAGAACTGAAGGGAGAAATAAAAAAGTTCTACCATAAGAGTTGGAGATTTTAAGCCATACTCTCAATTACACATAGAATAACTAGACCAAAGGTAAAAAATAGAGGATTTAAACAAAAATGATAAATCAACTAGCTTGAATAGATATATTCAGAACACTCCAACAAACAACAGCCTACACATTCTTCTCAAGTACACATTTCCCAGGATAGACCATGTGTTAAGTCATGAAATTAAGTCTCAATGGGATTTAAAAGATAAATATGATACAAAGTATCCTCTCCAACTACAATGGATGAAATTCCAAATCAATAACAGAAGAAAAGCTGTAAAGAAACACCAATTTTTTGAAATTAAAGAACATGCTCAAAAAGTGGACCAAAGAAGAAATCACAAAGGAAAGTAGAAACTTAGAAACAAGCAAAAACATAATATACCAAAACTTATGGGATTCAGTGAAAGTAGTGGTATGGGGGATATTTATAGCTATAATTGTTTACACTAAAAATCAAGAAACATCTATTTTTTCACAGTACTTGGGGGTTGACTCTAGGACCTCACACATGCTTTGCAAGCACTCTACCTGTTTTTCCCTATTGTTTTATAACCTTTTGTTTTTCTCATGAATGATATATTTGATGATATGCCACAGCTCCTCTGGTCTTCAATCATTAGTGTCTAATGCATCAAATCTGTTCTTGAGATGCTCTCTGAACTCAGGTGGGATATATTCAAAGTCATACTTTGGCTCTCATACACTTGTTCTAATTTTCCTCTGTTTCCATTAGAACCTGCTATTAGCAAACCCACAAGAAATATCTCAAATCAAAAACCTAACTTTACAAGTCATGGAACTGGAAAAGGATAACCTAAACCCAAAGCCAACAGAAGGAGGTGAATAATGATGAGAATAGAAATAAATTAAATAGAAATTAGAAAACCTATTGAGAAAAATGATTGAAATCAAAACTTAATTACTTGAAAAAAATCAACAATATTGACTAATCTCTGCTAGATTGACTACTAAGAGAGAAAACTCAATAAGATCAAAGGCAAAAAGTGTAGAGATTACTACCAATTCTACAAAAAGAATCACCAGAGAGCATTAGAGACAATTATATAGCAAGAAAAACTGTGTGTGTATTTTTTTTTTATTTTGTATAGTTTTTTTTGATGTGGGAGTGTGTATGCATGTGTTTTTTTTCTTTCTTTTTTTTCTATTTTCCTTCTCTTTTTCTTATTCTACATATGTGTTTTTGTTTTAGTTAATTATTTTATCTTTAAATTTGAACTTTAATTTTAATTTTGACTTCAATTACTATTAGTTTCTGTTCTCTCTCTCCTCTTTCTCCCTCTTCTTTCATCCTATCCTCCCCCTGCTCACTCCTCAGCAGAGAAACAGAATCTATTGCCTCGCTAGCCCCCAGCTCCATTGGAATAGTGAACCGGAGAATGGGAAACTGAGGAGTGGAGAGTGTAGGATGAAAATAAGAGTGCCAGGAGCTGATGGTCCACTGAACCTAGCAGATCTGATTAACAACTAAGCCCATTAAAAGTCAAGTAGGGCTGGTGAACTAGAGTAAGAGCCCCACAGACTAGACAACCAAGAAATCACATCGCACCCAGTAGACAATCCAGTGTCTGGAATCTCAGGGATCAGAGGGAATCTGAACAAGACAGAACTGAATTCAGAGTCTGCAACAGATCCTTGTCTAGGGTTCTGAAGCTGTAAAATACAGGGCTGAGGAGTAAAAATAAAGTGCCAGAGATTCATCACCACACAAACTCAAAGGAATAACAGAGGGAGAAGTTCTGCACAATTGGGAGAGATGAAATCTATTTCCTGGACCATAGTATGGGCAAACAAAGTAAACCTATAAGAAACACAAAGGGGCAGGCTGGATCTGAAGACTCCATAAACCAAAGCCCCCCAACAAATTCCTCCAATGAATCTCAACTCCTAGAGATCTCTGAATTGGAATTCAGAGTTATGGTTATAAAAATGCTAAGAGAAATCAAAATGAATACCACCAGCACCCTTGAAATCCTTGAAAAGAAAGTATCGTATCTGGAGTCCATTCTCACCTGCCAGCTAGAAACGATTAGGAAAAATCAAGCAACAATCATTGACATGCGAACTAAACTAAATGAATTAAACTCTGCAAAGGAATCCTTTTCACTGAGACTGGATGAAATTGAGCTACAAATTTCCAATTCGGAAGACTCAATCCAAGAAATTAAATACATACAGTCAGAAATGGAAACAATGATGAAGGAATTTTTTAAAAATTTCTAAGAAACTTCAGACAGAATTTTAAAAAATGAAACTTAAGAATTCAGGATGTCCCAGAAGGAGAGGAAAGATCCACCAGAGGACTAGAAAATCTAGCATATGATATCCTCAAGGAAAACTTTCCAGAGATAATCCAGGATATGGATATATACACAACTGGAATATTCAGGACCCCATCCAGACTAGATCAAAATAGGACATCCCCAAGACATATCATAGCTCGAATGCTTTCATTAGAAACCAGGGAGGCTATCCTGAAAGCAGCAAGGCAGAAATCCCAAATGACTTTTAAAGGGAAACCTATTAAAATTACTGCAGACTTCTCCATATCAACACTGAAAGCTAGAAAGGCTTGGACACAGGTAATTCATGTCCCAAAAAAGAACAATTAACAACCAAGAATACAATATCCAGCAAAATTATCTTTGAAAATAGATGAGGCGTATAAGACATTCCATGATATTGGCACATTCAAATGATTTGCAACCACCAAACCAGCTCTACAGAGGATTGTAAATCAATTACCACATCCAGGAGAGATAAGACAACCCCATATAGATAACCAAAGACTTGGTTAGCTGAGATGAGTGCAATCCAAGAAAGGAACAAAGTAACCATGATTCATAAACCAGTAACATGTAATGATTGGATGCATAACAATAGATACTACTCAATAATTACTATTAATGTAAATGGTCTTAACTCACTAATTAAGAGACAGAGACTGCTTAATTGGATGAAAAAACATAAACTTCAATATGTAGTATTCAAGAAACCCATACAACTCACAAAGACTGCAACAGACTGAGAATTAAGGGCTGGAAAACAATATATCAAGCAGGGGGGGGAAAAAAAGCAGGTGTTGCAATTCTAATATCAGATAGATTAACTTTCAATCCAAAACTAATTAAAAGAGACAAAGAAGGACACTATATTTTAGTAAAAGGAACAATCTATCAGGAAAAAATAATGCATCTAAATATTTATGCCACAAATACTGGGGCACCTAGCTTTATAAGACAATCTTTATGGGACATAAAGAACTTTATTGGACCAGACAAAATAATAATGGGAGACTTCAATTCCTCACCCCAGAAGACATAAGTGACCTAAACAAGCCCATTACATATACTGAAATAGAAAAGGTAAGAAAAAAATCTCCCAACAAAGAAGAGTCCAGGTCCTGATGGGTTCACAGCAGAATTTTACCAAACTTTCAAAGAAAGATATAATACCTGTCTTCCTCAAGTTATTCCAAAAAGTAGAAAAGGAGGGAACACTCCAAAATTTGCTCTGTGAATCTACCATCACCCTGATATCTAAATCAGGAAAACATTTATCTAACAAAGAGAATTATACAGCCATCTCCCTTATGAATATAGATGCAAAAATCCTTAACAAAATCCTGGAAAACTGAATCCAGCAATATATTAAAAAGATTATTCACCATGGACAACTGGGATTTATTCCACAGATGCAAGACTGGGTCAACATATGGAAATCAATTAATGTAATCCAACATATCAAGAAACTGGCAAACAAAAACCACATGACCATCGTTGAGCATCAGTTGATGATGCTGAAAAGGCCTTCGACAAAGTGCAACACTGAAAGCTAGAAAGGCTTGGACACAGGTAATTCAGGTCCCAAAAAAGAACAATTAACAACCAAGAATACCATATCCAGCAAAATTATCTTTGAAAATAGATGAGGAGTATGTTGTTGTTGTTAGGTGCCGTCGAGTCGGTATCCGATTTAATAGCGACCCTCTGTACAACAGGGGAAACACTATTGTCAGTGCTTCTCTGCTGTTCATAGGGTTTTCAATGGCAGATTGATTTTTGGAAGGGGGTTGCCAGGTCCTTCTCCCAAGCCTACAGCTTCTGGTGTTCCCAGGTGGTCTCCCATCCAGGTACTAACCAGGCCTGACCCTGCTTAGCTTCCGAGATCTGACGGGATCGGATGACACAGGGCTACGGCTGCAGGCAGATGAGGAGTATAAGACATGATAAAAAAAAATCCTGGAGAAGATAAATATAACATGCAAATACCTTAACATCATAAAAGTCATCTATGACAGACCTACAACCAACATTATACTAAATGGAGAAAAACTGAAACCATTTCCTCTTAGATATGGAACAAGGCAAGAATGTCCACTCTGTCCTATTCTATTTAACATAGTAATTGAAGTCCTCACCAGGGCAATCAGACAAGAGAAAGAAATCAAAGGGATACAGATTGGCAATGAAGAGGTCAAACTATCCTTATTTGTAGATGACATGATTCTATACCTAAAAGACCCCAAAACCTCATCCAGAAAACTTTTAGATCTAATCAACTCCTTCAGCAAAGTGACAGGATATAAAGACAACACACAAAAATCAATAGCTTTTCTTTACAACAACTGTAACCAGGAAGAGAAGGGAATTACAGACACTATACCTTTCATGGTAGCCCACCAGAAAATTAAGTACCTTGGAATTAATATAACCAAAGACCCTTCAGATCTCTACAAGGAAAATTTCAAAACATTAAAGAAAGAAATAGCAGCAGAGAATGCTAAAAAATGGAAGGACCTTCCCTGCTCCTGGATAGGGAGAATCAATATAGCAAAAATGGCTATCCTACCAAAAGCAACTTATAGATTTAATGCAATACCCATTAAAATTCCATTGACTGACTTTACAGAAATAATAAAAATGATACAAAAATTCATATGGAATCACAAAAGACCATGTATAGCCAAAACTCTCTTAAGCTTCAAAACTGACTTTAAGCTATACTATAGGGCAGTAGTGGCAAAAACAGCGTGGTACTGGCACAAAAATAGGCCTGAACACATGTGGAATAGGATAGAAGATCCAGAAATACCTCAACACACCTATAGCCACCTAATTTTTGACAAAGGAGCAAAGCAAGTGAATTGGAAAAAGGATAGCCTTTTCAATAAATGGTGCTGGGAAACATGGACATCCACTTGCAGAAAAATGAAAACTGACCCGCATCTCTCAATATGCAGTTGAGTTAAATCAAAATGGATAAAAAACCTCAATATAAAACAAGAAACTTTAAAACTAATAGAAGATAGGATAGGTAATACACTCCAACATATAGGCATAGGAAAGTATTTCCTTAATAGGAATCCAATTGCTCAAGAAATTGCTACAAGAGTAGATAAATGGGATTACGTGAAATTAAAAAGCTTCTATACAGCAAAGGAAACAATTAACAGAACCAAGGAAATCCCCACTGAATGGGAAAAAATTTTCACATCCTGTACATTAGATAAAGGTCAAATTACCAGAATTTATAAAGAACTCAAGAAAAAAATACTTAAGAAAACAAATAACCCAATACACAAATGGGTAAAGGAACTGAACAGACAGATCTCAAATGAAGAGGTCTGTAAATCCATGAAACACATGAAAACATGCTCAATATCCCTAGCTATTAGGGAAATGCAAATTAAAGCAACTCTGAGATTCCACCTTACTCCAGTAAGAATGGCTAAGATCAATAAAACAAATAACAACAAATGCTGGGGAGGGTGCACAGAAAAGGGAATACTCTTATACTGCTGGTGGATCTCTAAATTAGTCCAACCACTTTGGAAATCAATATGGAGGTACCTCAAAAAACTAAAAATAGATCTACCTCATGACCCAGCTATAACACTGTTGGGAATTTACCCAAAGGGAGATGTGTCATCATACCACAGAGACACCTGCATCTCCATGTTCAATGCAGCACTTTTCACAATAGTAAGGATATGGAACCAACTAAAGTTCCCCTCAACAGAAGAATAGATGAAAACACTATGGTACATATACACAATGGAATACTACTTAGTAATAAAAAAAAAATGAAATAATGCCATTTGCAGCAAAATGGATGGAATTGGAGAAAATTATTTTAAGTGAATGAACACAAGCTCAGAAAGAGAAATACCACATGTTCTCACTTATATGTGACAGCTGAATCAAAATTATAAGAAGGAAAATATCCTATGTGGAGGTTGGGACATAATAAAAAAATTTTTAAAATGAATTGTTGTTGTTGTTAGGTGCCATCGAGTCATGTCCGACTCATAGTGACCCTTATAGGGTTTTCAATGGCTGATTGTTTCGGGATTGCCTTGGGAGTGGATTGCCACATCCTTCTCCCATTTTTCAGTGCTGGGAATCAAATTCGGGACCTCAGAGACTGCAGAGTGGTGCTCTACCAACTGAGCTAAATCCCAGCCCATAAAAATAAATAAATAAATAACAAAATAAATAAATAAATAAAGCTAAAGTTGACCTAGAAGAGACAGGACAATTTGGGGAATGCAAAAGAAGGAGGGAGAGATCTAGCAAAAGGAGGAAGTCCTGGGAGAGGAGAGGGGGGAGAGGAGGAACAAAGAGGAGTAAGGAATGGGGTAGGGGGTGACCTCAGGGTGAACAGCCCAACTTTAAGAGTCCTGGAAATAATTATAATAACACCAATAATACCAAAGAATGGTATTAATATAGATGGGCTAGAAAAATCATGTAGTAGTACTGACAATGTAAAAAGAAACTTCACTACAGAAAATGTTTCGATCTTAAACATAACTGGAACCCAAGGATATATCGAAAAATATGACCATAGAAAGACAAGCAAATGGAAGAGAAGTCTTTGGTTGGGGGGTGAGATGGGGGAGGAAGTACACAAGAGGGTAAGGGGGTACTTATCTGTGTAATGTACAACAAAAAGCATATATGGAAATGTCACAATGAAAAGTATGTCAGAATGAAACATTAAGGTGTACGTTAGAAATTTCCAATAAAAGAAAAAAAAAAGCTATGGATAGCACAGAAGCATGACAATAGTGTTCCACCTGTTGTATATAGGGTCACTATGAGTTGGACATGGACTCCATGGCACCTAACAATAACAACAACAATATTGAAGCCAGAGACATTACAAGAAATAAAACTCCAGACTAATATTCCTTGAGAACAATAATGTAAAAATCCTCAACATCTTAACAAACTGAATTCAATACCATATTACAAAAGGTATACACCACTACAAAGTGAGATTTATCCTTAGAATGCAAAGATGGATCAACATATGAAAATTAATGTAATATGCCACATTAATAGTATGAAGAAGAAAAATAGGATAATCTCAATTGATGCAGAAAAAGCATTTGGCAATATTTGCTACTCTTCTCTGATTTTAAAAAACACTCAATAAACTCAGAATAGAAGGAAACCACCTCACCACCATAAAAACTTTGTATGGAAAATTCACAATAAATATTATATTCAATGATGAAAGATTGAAAACTTTTCCTCTAGGATCAGAAACATCAAGAATGCCATTTTGTCACTTATATTAAACATACTCTTAGAAGTTTTAGCTAGAGTAATTAGATGGAAAAAAGAAGTGAAAAGCATCCACCCAACTTGAAGAGGAAGAAGTAAAACTACCTCTTTTCATAGGTTTTATGGTTATATATTTGGAAAACCCTAAGGTTCCACAAAACCAAGAAAGAAAGAAATTTGCTGGAACAAATATATTACTTCAGCATGGTAGCAGGGTACAAAAAAATCAGTCATATCTCTACATAATAATAATGAACACTATGAAATGGAAACTATAAAAATTCCATTCATAATAGCATTAAAAAGAACTAAATACTCAGGAATATATGTAACCAAAGAGCTGAAAGATTTTTCACAATGAAAACTAAAAATTTTATTGAAAGAAATTTAAAGAAGATACAAGTAAATGAAAACATTTCCCCTATTCATGGATTTTGCTTATGGACATATCGTTGTGGTGTTCAATGCCATCAGATCTCAGAAGCTAAGCAGGGTCGGACCTGGCTAGTACTTGAATGGGAGACCTTTTGGGAACACTAAGTGCTGTTGGCTTGGCAGAAGGACCAGGTTGCCACTCCCAAAAAATAATCAGCCACTGAAAACCCTATGAATAACAGAGAAGCATGACAATAGTGTTTCATCTGTTATACATGGGGGTCGCTATAAGTCAGACACTGACTCCATGGCACCTAACAATAACAATTCATGGGTTGAGGCTGGAGTTTAGCTCAGTTGGTAGAACACTGCTCTGTGCTTTCTGAGGGCATGCATTCATTCGATCCCCAGCACCACAAAAAAATGGCAGAAGGATGTGGCAGTCCACTCCCCAAAATAATTCTAAAACAGTCAGCCATTGAAAACCCTATGATGGTTGCTATGAGTCAGACCTGATTGACAATACCTAACAACAACAACAATTCATGCATTACAAGATTTAATGTTGGTAACGTGTCACTGTTACCTAAAATGACCTATAGATTCACTAAATATCAAAATCCCAATGACTTTTTTGAGAAATAAGAAAACTCATGCTAAAATTCGTATATAATATTGAGGGACTCTAAATAGCCAAAACAGTCTTGAAAAAAAAAAGAACAAGGCTTGACATCACACTTCCTGATTGTAAAATTTACTACAAATGTATAGTAATCAAAATAGTATACAGCTAGCATGAAGACAAGTACAGTCCAATAAGGACAAATAATGTCTGACAAAGATATCTAGACCATTCAATGGAAAAAGTACAGTTTGTTCAACAAACAGCACTAGGGAAACTAGATATTCACATGCAAATAAAGAATTTAGACCCATACCTAATACCATATACAAAAACTAACTCAAAATGGATCAAAGACCTAAATGTAAGACCTAAGAATATAAAACTCTTAGAAGAAAATATAAAGAAAATGTTTCATGACATTAGATTTGGCAATAATTTCTTAAACGTGGCATCAAAAGTACAGGCAACCAAAGAAAAAAATAGATAAACTTGGATTTGTGAAATTTTTAAAATATGCACCAAAGATGCTATCAACAGAGTAACAAGACAACTCACAAAATGGGAGAAAATATTTGGAAATCATGTCTGGATGAGAGTTAATATCCAAAGAAGATATGCAAATGGTCAACAGCACATAAAAAGATGATTAATATATCACTAATACTTAGAACCTTGCAGACGTAGCCCTGTAGCATCTGATCATGTCAGATCTTGGAAGCTAAGCAGGGTCGGGCCTAGTTAGTACTTGGACCGGAGACTGCCTGGGAACACCAGGTGCTGTAGGCTTGGGAGATTGAGCCGGCAACCCACTCCCAAAAAAATCAATCTGCCATTGAAAATCCTATGAATAACAGAGAAGCACTGACAATAGTGTTTCGCCTGTTTTACACAGTGTCGCTATGAGTCAGATACTGACTCGACAGCACCTAACAACAACAATAATTAGAGAAATGCAAATCAAAACTATAGTGACATACTACCTCACCTCATTAGGTTGTTAAAAACTTTAAAAATTAGCATTTTAGGAGGAATGTTTCTGTTCTTGAAATTTACTTATACAAAGTTCATTATTGCCTAATTGCATATAAATGAATTATATTCATTTCATGTCATCAATAATAATAATCATTACCATAAGTAATGTATAAGTATTTGTAAAGCTAGACATTAAATTCCAACCCTTACAACATCCCCAGAATTAAGCATTTATGGTGGAGAAATTGAAGCTCAATGAGAATTCTTTTACCAGCACAAGCCAGCTGTTATTGTTGTTTTTGTTGTTGCTGCTGCTGTTACCAAAATATCTGAGAGAACAACTTTAAAAGAGGACTTATTTAACTGTTCACATCAGGAAGCAGAGAAAAGTTGGGGTGAGGGAGGAATACAGGAAAGGGCCAGGGAAAGAAATAACCACCAAGGACTCACCCTCACTGACCTACTTTCTCCAACCAGGCTCTACCTCCTACCTTTCATCATCTCTCAATAGTCCCATCATATTATGAATCCATCAGATTCATAATCCATCATGAGGTCAGAACACTCATAATCTAATAGTTGTCTCTGGAAATGCCACCACAGACACACCCAATGGTTTGCTTTATTAATCTCTGAGGTTATTTCTTAATCCAATCAAGTTGACAATAAAAATTAATCATCACAGGGAGGTTGACATGTAAATGTAGCTCTTTCTTATTCCAAAAATTATATACTTTCCTCTGAACCACAATTGCATATTTTTTTTCACTGAGGGAGATACATGTTGTATGGGTATGCACTCAGTTTACTTTCAAAACACATAGTAATATTTTCTATAAAACAACCTGAAATGGGCTTGTACTATACCAGTGAAAATTATCTGAATGAAATACAGCATCTATTATCTGCCAATTTTAGTGTGATAATCAGAAGACCAAAAATAAAAACTGAAAAATATAAAAGTTATTATTCTCACCATTTGCTGATGTGCCATTGCCATAAGTCTCTCCACCTCTCCTCTAACAGCTTTTAATATTCTGAAGCCTCTCAACACTATATTTTTAATGATAGTGTTCTTGACTGGGGCTCCAGAAGGGAACTCACTGAGTTACTAATGCACACTGTCCTTCTCAAGTTGATAGTGGTTGTTGATCTCACCAATCCATAAGACATATTTGATTTGCTCTCATTCTAACATTTGCTTGTTACCAAAATTTGGTTTTATTCCCCAGAGACTCTAGTTGAAACTCTGTCCCATCTTATATGTAATTTATATCAAGTATTCCCAAAGCATTCCAGGATCTGACATTTATCTGTAGGCCATATTTCAAAACTATATATCTCAATAGAGTAATTCAGTAGCTTTCAAAATCCGAAATTTAAATCTGAGCAATTGAGCTAGATCCTCGTTGACAAGGTTTCTTTGGAAGGCAATGGAATCACTGGCCTCAGTTTTTACATGCTCTCAAATGAATGGTTTGTAAATTTGAAAGTGACATTTCACATACTATCAGACCCCTTAAGAATCTGATTAAAATGCTGATTCATGTACCCAAAACAATATACAATACACCCATTTTTTTTGTTGAGACTTTTATGGGATTCATAGAATCACTGAAATTTCTAATCTCAGGTTAAGATGTCTTGATTTAAAAGAGAAGCTAAAAAAAAAAAAAAACAATTTGCTCCCATTCTCTTATGCTATCAAGTCAAGGAGTTACAATTTTTTAAGAAGTGTCTCACAAATGACAACTTCATGAGAACACCTCTATCAACTATCGCTTTAGTCACAATAAAGATGTTGGCACATACCTTCTATGCTGGGAGCTTTGCAGACCATCCCAGAATGCAATGATCTCTGGCCCACAGGAGGGTACCTGGCATATTCAGAAGAATATTCATTCATTGGTTTGCTCCACATATGAAATGACACTACAAACTCTATGCACCTGGTCTTAAGTAATATATCGAGGGTTCTAAAATGAATAATAGCTCCTGAATAACCTCTGCTGTCAGCCTCTTCCTTCCTCTGCCATTTTGCCTAGGCTTACTTCTCTCTTTTATAACTTTCAAACAAGATATTCATCAAGTTAGTGTCAAATAAAAGTAATCTTAAAGTTTAAAAACTCACATATGAATAAAGATAAAGAAGAGTCTTTACTCATTTCTCTATATCCCATTACACCTAGGAAGGAGCTAGAAAAAAAATGATTGAGTCAGTTCTGTGGAGTTAGAAGCATGTGTGGAACTCAGGAAGGATAATAGCTCCTGTGAGGACTGATGCCTTGATAAGCAAGAGGCAATTAATCTGACTTATCACACTTAGATACACATCTGATTATATGGGGGTCATTTATTCTTCTTCAATGACAGCTGCAACTGTTGTTGTACAATTTATGGGACACTTACTATATGGATGGCACCGTGCTAAGTAAATGTTTTACATGAATCATCTTTATTCTTTACAACTACACTGAAAGTAAGCATGATTTTGAATTTTTCTGAATTTGCAGAAGAAACTAGTTCAGATAATTTAAACAGGTTTGCCAATGTAGTAGAGATGTAAGTATTAGAAAAGGGATTCAAATCCAGAGCAGTCTGATCCTGAGTCTATGCTCTGAACCACAACACTACAATGTTTTTCTGGCTTTAGCGTAATCCAGCAAGAATCCAACATCAAACAGAATTTTTTTTTAATTAGGAATTGAGCTTAAAGGAAGAAATTCAAGACCTGTTAAGAGTTACCTATATGTTGTGTACATATATTTGTGTGTGTGTGTGCACATTCACATGTGTGTATGAAGGAGGGAGGGAATAGAAGATCATGCAGATATAAACACTACTACCAGAGAGCCTGTTAACATTGGAAGGTGAGCTCAACCACAGAGAAGTGTAGAAATGAGCACAGGGAATGCTATAATTATGCTCACATGCATGTGCGCACGTGCGCGCACATGCACGCACACACACACACACACACACACATATCAGTCTCACAATAATGACAAATGCAACTCCTTCCAACTGATAAAAAGCTGAGGCATCCTAATACCTATGATAAAAGTCATTTTGCATTCCCCTGAAGTGTTTGGTCAATCATAACACAAAGATCATCCATCCAAATAGTCAAGCAACAGCAGAGATATCATAACTATTTACATTTTAAAGACACAATTTCTAAATGAAATTGTTTTCCAAATGTCCTCTAGAATACAAAAACACACATAAGCACATGTATAGTTTCTCTTCACTGCTGAATAAAAGCTAGCTTTCCTATATATTCTTTCCAAAAACAAGATCAGTAAATAATATTTAAGAACAGATAACAGAATCTTCTGTTAGGCAATGATCCAGAAACCCTGGAACTCTGAAGAGGACTGATCACAGCTAGATTTGAGAGAACAAAAGAAATATTTTGTTTAAGATAATAAATTGTTGCATGGCTTGAAAAATACTTATTGCTAGTGGATTCTGATGCACCAAATCGGCTGAGAACTGTCTGTAGCCTGTCCTTCCATGCCCTGACTCCCATCTCTGGGCCCTTTTCAGCCCTTGGGAATTGGCTTAATTCCACCCACACTATTCTAACTCCATAACGTACTCCTTATTTCCATAGCCTAAACCTGAGGTCATAAATTACAGATCGTGACTCTTTAATTCTCTCCCCCTTCTCAGTAACATTGAGCATATCACATTACTATGGAAAGTAAGGAACTACAGAGAAGTTGGGGGAAAATATTCATTTTAATGCCAGAATCAAAACAAAGCTACTAATCCCTCATAAACCTCCTTAGGAGTGACAATGATAGTGAAATTATTTCTTAGGCAATTTTTTAGGAAAGAGCAAGTCACAAAAATTCAACTGGTAGTCTTAGATTCTGTCTCTGGAAATGGAGGGTCCTCTATCCTATATAGGACTCCTTGTTATTCAGAGCTGGCAGAAGGTTCCAATCAAAGGCCTTGATTTTTTTTCCTTTCCATTTCCCAAAATAAAATACAATTGGTAACACTTAATTAACATTCTTTGTCGATGTCTTTCCTCAATCCTACTGGTAAAGCTATAAGCTTCCCAATTCCCCTAAGCACCGTTAAAGCCACATGTACCTAGTTGAAAAGCAACTCTGTCTTTAGATATAATAAGTGAGTTACTACATGCTAAATAATGATCAAAATGCTTATTAAAGCCTACACAAGGAATAATAAGTAATATCAACTGCATACTTTTTAACCTTCAGTAATTATGCCATTTGTAATCTATTGCCTTTTCATTAGTCATATTATTATATTCTATAGCTGGTTTCTATTACATAATTGTTTATCTTCCATAAATATGTTTTAATAAGAAGTTGTATTTATGCTCCATGAAATAACAAGTTCAATTAATCTATGCTGAATACTCATTTGGGAACTTAAATTCAAAATCCTGCCAAACATTCTGTAAGCATGATTCATGTCAAGTTGAATAACAAAAGGTATGTAATGTGTTAAAAAAGAATAGTACATATTGCAGTGCCTCCATTTTACAGGAAGACTGTGCAGTAGCTATTTTTTTTTTAATTTCTAAGGTTGATGATACTTTAAAGAAGGGAGATTCATTTCCTAAGACTTTATGACAATATTCCTGAAAGTTCTTCATATTCTACTTAGTAGGGATGTACCACTAAAATAAGAGCCCTTTTGATTTTTTTTTTTTTACAACCAAACTGGACAAAACTTTTATAATTACACAAAAAGAGAATGGATCTTACCATGTGGTAGTTTTGGACAGCATCATTCTTAATAGACTTAGAGGTAAAATATCAAATTTCTTTTAACAGAGAAATATTAACCAAAGGCAAAAATACAAAGTTCATTTTTCATTCCTCAAAACTTAGATTGAATTGTCTGATTGGCAAGACAGATTAATCAAAGAGCAGTTTTTCTGGTAACTAGACCGATTTTTCTCAGACAATCCTAGGAAATTAAAAACTAACTCAAAAAGGGTAAAAGAAAAGAAACAAAGAATACAGTATCTAATTTTGATTTTTCATCAGATAATCAAACTCTCCTTTTTGCTGCACTCTGAAGAAGTTCAGGACATTATGAGATGAGGAATGTTCTAGAATTACTGAACCAAAAAAAGAAATGTGAAAGATATTCCCATGGGGAACATACTTTAAGTTCATTTGATACGTATCGTACATACATTGACTTAAACCAATTACATGCAGTTGATGGCAAAATTGGCCTGTGGAAGACCCTGACAGAGTGAATCCAAAGGACTAAGGAGTATGGCCCAACCAGAGTAAAAGAGGTTCACCCACGTGTGAAAACATGGAGGGTCCTGGGTACACTGAGGGCTTGGCAGAGCAGAAGTTCTTGGGCCTATCCTCTAGCTTTTGGAACCTCATTTTTTAATACATGGCATTTCTAAAACCTCCTAGTGCATGGGACTATTGCTTTTCAACATATATTTTTTAAATCTCTAGAACCATCTAAAGACTTCCAGTGATTTTTGTGAGGTCATGCTAAGGTTAGCATAGCAAGAGGACCACCCACATAGCCAAACTGGCATGACCCTTCAATTTTCATTGTCAAAAGGACAAAGGAACTGTTTTAATGAAGTGCTTTTCAGTTGTCTTTTGTTTCATATTTTACACAGGAAAAAGGAAAATGTTTCTCCAGTTCAGGGAATCTGAATCATATTTCCAAGGGGACAGGCATTTTCAGGACAGTAAGTACTAAATTATAAATAACTTTCAATAAATTAAACTGTAGTCTGGCTTTTTTTCTCTTCCTTGGAAACATTTAGCCTTCAGAAGGCTTAATTGTTCTTCAAGATAAAATGACGGTTGCCTCTAAAGTATATAAGACAATTGGGCATATGTCAGTTATAAAGCGGTGACAAGATAATATAGCAAAACACTTCAGCAAGAAACTCCAGCAAACCAATGAATGCAAATGTATTCTAGCTCTGTGCCTCATGCCAACTAATTCAGCTTGCAGAACTGGACAAGCTAGTGGTCAAAAGACACGCTAGTGATCTAAAGACCATGAAAGTCTTTGTTATAATCCAATGCCATCTCATCACAGGTACAGTGAAGGGAACAAATGAAGCAGTTATCCCAAAAACCAAAGGCCAAAAAATAAACTGGAACCTCAAGAGTTTAGCTGTCATATTTCTGGTGAAGATGTTTAGGCTCTGAATTCCTTAGTTAAGTGTTCCTTTTTCTAGCTACCTTTTGTCTTGGATATGGTGCAGAGTTCCACAAAAAGAAGTAAAATGAGTCGACAGTCTGTTCTTTCCTAGTTATACAGAGTCAAATGAATGCAGTTAGATCCTATTTACAAAGAACAGAGCATTGATTCACTCATCTTTCTCAGTTCTGGGGGAAGGTGATTTTAAGAAACAGTATCTTCAAGAATTAGGGATTTCTCATATAATCCTACCCAGGGGAAGAGTATTTGAAAAAATATTATTATTGCAAAAGAAGGCAATAATAAAGATAGAATTAAATTGCTTATCTGGAAAAGTCAGGAATCAAAGGGAGAAATACTGTTGGACCAGGGCCTTCCCCTCATTGTTCAAATCCTTTTATAACATACCATGCAAATAGTGTGCCCCCTATAAAATTAGTCATTAATGAAAGCTTCTAGACAGAGAATAGACTAAAAAAAATCATTCTTCTATAATCCAACCAAATTTTACTTCCGTGCTATTACTCAAGAATATTTATCCAACAAATTTTTCCCAAGTCTTCCTTCATTTCCCTTCTATGCCTGTAACTCAACTTAATGAGAGAGGAATCATTTCTTTATACTGTAATTCAAAAATGCTTTTAGATATTGGCTATGCTGCTTATATAGGAAGAACAGCTAAAAGTATGATGTAGCAAAACATAAAATCAAAGGAGTAGACACACTTAGTTCCTAACAGTATTTGGAAAAACATATAGAAATAGAGAAAAGCCAGCTTCTCTAGCATTTGAATGAGAGTCCACTCCTTGTATCATTGACCACAGCTGATAATCTGGTATTCTTGCCCAGGGTGATTGGAACAAGGAAGCTTGCTTTATTCATCCTCTTATGTCCAACAGCAGCTAAATTCTAAGACTAGAAATTTAATGAAAATTTGGTAAATGAAAGGGCATGAGTGAAAAAAATGGCAAATCACATGAAAGAAGACAAAGGAAGAGATAGAATGGGAGAGGAGAAAAAGAGTAAGACAAAAGTTGCCATTGTTTCCACCAAGTGCAGGATATCTTGTCCTGACAACATGAACAAGTTTTCTTGACACCTGGCCATAAGGCAGAGTTTTTACAGACAGAGATCAACACTGTTTCCTTCTTTTTTCTTTTCCTACTACCATCTCCTTCTTTTCAGACTATGGAAGTATGTATGTTACTGTACAGACCACTGGGCAAATGGCCAACTGTCCTCTGTGGAAAGCCAAACCTGATTCTCATTTTAAATGGATACTGATTTTATGGCCCTTGGTTACTTGTAATCCAAGAAGATGCATTGAGTCTGAACTGTGTCAGACAGCTCCAAATTTTTACATAATATGGATCTTTCCAGTCTGAAATTTTGAAGTCAATGTAATTCTGAGTCCTATTGTCAAAATTTCTTTTTTCTTTTTCTTTTCTTTCTTTCTTTTTTTTTTTTTTTTTTTTTTTTTTTTTTTTTTTTTTTGCAGTACTGGGGTTTGAACCCAGGGCCTCACACTTGCATGCTCTCCAGGTGCTGGACCACTGAGCTGCACCCTCAGCCCATTTTTTTACTTTTTGAGACAGGGTCTCACTAAGTTACACAGACTGCCTCTGGTCTCGAACTTGTGATCCTCCTGCCTCTGCCTGGATTACAGGCATGCGCCACCGCGACCAGCTTATTGTCAAAATATTAACATTACAGAAACATATACTCCAGGGACCTCGTCTACAAAATCTTCTTTGACTTCCCTTTTAACTAGATTATAATCTCCCCCTCTTCCACTGAACTTCAAGAGCATAATGTCTACTTTTGCTACTAGTTTTGCCACTTTCAATTTGCTATTACTGTTACATAGGTGCATATCTCATCTACTCAAATGGAGTCAAGCTACATGAGGACAATATCCCCTGAAAATGCCTTAGAGTAGCTATCTCTTTGTCCATAGAAAGATCTCATAATGTTTCTTGTTTATATACAAGCGAGAGAATCTGATACTAGCTCAGTTAAATTATTGGTCAAAAAATCCCTCCCCTAATTATCTTACAGTGTCTGCAACAATGGGCTTAAACATAAATAAGATTGTTTGCCTGGCACAGAATCGGCAGAATCGGCACAGTTTCGATCTGCTGTACATAGGGTCGCTATGAGTCAGACTCGACTCGACGGCACCTAACAACAACAACAACAATTATCTTACATCCAAAATGCTTAGACTTACCCACAGCAGTTAACTCTCCCAGATGGCACACTTTATGCCCTGAAATATGCTAAATGCTTTATTTGCATTTTCTCATTTTAAACCTCACTGGATCCCTCTCAGATAGTATTGTCCTCTTTACAATTAGGGAATCTGAGGGTTTAAGAATGGAGCAACTTCCCCAAGCTCACCTTGCTAGAGAATTGGAAAAGCTAGTTTTGAATCTGGGCCACTTGATTCCAAATTCCATACTAACAGCCATTGTACAATCCTACCTCCAGGTCTGCAGAGTAAGTACTTCTGGGTCCTTACTCCAAGAATCATTTCTTAGAAAGAATCCAGGTACAGCTTATACACAAGCCAGCCAGTTGCTTTGGGATGAAAAAGCAAGATACTTCCTCACAAAACTAAACAGATTCTTAAAGTCTCCAAATGCTCTCTCATGCCAAAAGTTCCAGGACGATGTAAGTCAGGCTTCTTCTATTAAGCATGACCTGGAAACCCAGATAAACAGCAGACTCCTGTGATACCAAAAGCCTATTGTGCTAGAAATTTATCATCTGGGAAGCTGTTTTTGTTTTTGAACAGGAAAAGAACTTCAAAGCTTCTGCTCCTACTGGAATAGATCTTTCATAACTCAATTTACCCAGATTTATTATTCAGGAGGCCCCTACATTTTTTTCCAGGGAGATTCCTTTTCAATATTTCCTTATAAGTAATTTTCTTCAAGGAAAAAAATGCAATTAAATATCCAAGGCCTTGAGCTGTTGTGTAGAAAGAATTCACATGTAAGTGAGGGTAGTCTACACTTAGACTCATGGTTTATACTCAAACACGACAGGGATGAATTATTACCCAATCTATCATGCTGTAACATGTCTTCTTGCTTAATTGGAGTAATAAGTCCTAGGATTCACTGGGATTTTTTTCCCCTGATTGACGTCAGCCATCATTCTTGAAGCAAGACACTTACAAAGAAATCCTTACAACAACAATGGAATATTCATTCATTTGCACCAATTTATCCTCAGGTGTCACTTAGGAAAAGTGCAGCTCTGAGAATCTTCTCTGTTCTGAAAAACACACTATGGGCTGCCATTACATTCTTGCCCTTTCTTCAAAGCTGGGGATGAATGGAATGTTTGTGGAAGAGGAACATTGGAAAAATTTTAAGGTGGTTTGTATTGCTTTGGTACAGGGGGATGTGGCATTTGCTACCTTCTTCCTCTCTCCTTGCTTTCTGTCTTTGCTCTCTTTCCACGGAAGCACCTAGACCCTCTGGCATTTTCCAAGTTGCTCTTTCATTCTTTAAGTCTTTTTGGACTAAGACCAGAATTGCTTCTTTGGCATTATAGAAGTGGCAGGTTTTGTTCCCTCTTAAAGGCCTTTGGGGTATTGCTGAACATGTGAAGTATTTGGGACAGAGGGTTTCCTCGGCAGAACCTCTGAAAGAACATGACCCAGGCAGCAAAAGTTGGCCTGAGTACCAGACAAGACTGTCAAGAACAAAATGAACAAAATGAAACCATGAAAGGAAGGAAATATTATCTCAAAAGAAAGTGAATAATAACATAACTTTTGAGTATTTACTATGTGTTAGATACTCTTCCAGGGAACTCATTTGTATTAACATGTTCAATTCCAGTAAGAACATCTTGAGAAGAAGACTCACATTCTCATCTTAGAGATGGTTTAAATAATCTGCCAAGGTTAAACATATACCAAGTGGTGGAGCTAGGATTCATAAACAAAAGTCAAAATGCTGTGTTAAAGGTATGATCTGTTTGATCTCTTTTTCATTCACAAGTAAACTGCCTCACTAAACAAGGAAGGAAATACATAGACCATAACATAAAACTATCTCAGTTGCTTAGCTCTCATTTTTCTTTCTGTTTTAAATTTAGAAATAGACTTTCCCTCTCCCCTTCTCATGAGCCTGGCATGTCTTAGATAACTTTCATGGAAGTGATTTACATTTTGTTTTTATGGCATCTAGAAATTGTCCAATAGCCAAGAAATAATGGTAGGTTATATATTTGCCTAGGATCTCTCCTGATGAGGTGCAAAGTAATGATCAGATAACACTTAATGGCTCTTCATAACATCAGTATGAGAACAGAAGTGCCAAACAATGTTGTCCCACTCATCTTGCTAAAGAGAATGATAAAAACCTGAACTTCTTTCCAAAAACAAAAATCAATCAATTAGCAAGCATTATGAGAATATAAAGTACAAAGTACAGTGGTAGGCTTTAGGAGAGAAAGGGAAAAATATCATCAAGTCCAGAAGAGAAGAAAGAAAGGAGGGAGACAGGAAGGGAAGAAGGAAGAAATAAATGGGAGAATTAAGTAAAGTAGAGAAGAAAGGAAGGAGAGAGGGGTGAGGGGAGGCAGAAAAACATTCAAACACATCCACAGACTGTTGAAATCCCCTTGCAGTTCATTATTACTCATCTCAGTTGAAAGTAAGTCTCACTCCCATGTGGGAGCTGAATCTTACTTAAATGAAAAAAAAATCCTATACATAAGTTGATATATAAAAATGCACAGTTAACCTTAGCAAAGAAGGGACAATATAAAGAGAAGAAAAGAGGAGGGAGGGAACCAGCAAAGGGAAGTGAAGATTGCAGAAGGTGGGATGGGGAGGAGAATCAATGTAGAGGGATAAAGGGGGAAAGGATAATCTCAATGTAAAGGATGCAACTTCATGAGTACATTGGAAAAATAGAGGAATACAACCCAAATGCATGTGAGTTTACTAAGTATTAGTCAAAAGTTTCGATTAACCTTGTAAGTTGATAAAAGTGAAACCAAAAGTGATGTAATAGGTGCATAATGGAAAAAGCCAATGCTTTATCACCCTGCACCCCACCAACATTTACCAATAAAGAAACAAAAAGACAGTAAGTCTTAAAATGTCCTTCATTATCTGTATGCTGTTATAGATTTTATGTACTTGCTTGAACACTTATAAATGAACACAGATAGGAAACAGAAGACAACAAATATAGGTAGCCCTTAATCAAAGACCACTTTCAGATTTCTAGAACCTTGGGTATTTGTTAAATACAAGGCTGCCTTGAATATTGGCTTAGTACATTGTTGTATTTTTAAAATATATTTTTAGTCATATTGTTACCTGCAATGATTCTTTCCTTTTGTGGGCATTTAAGTATAAAATATTTAAGTATTGATCCAAATTATATCACAGAGAATCTGACTGGGGAGGAGTAATTGACAAAATTTCTATGCAAGGAGAGAGAATGCAATTTGAAAATCAAAAATTATTTTTGACTCTCCTGTCTTGTGTCAAGAAGTCAATATTCTTTCTATTTATGTTCTCTGTCTAGAAACTTCTCTCAGATTCAGTTTCACAGTACTATGTTTATCTGCTGAGCATAATCTAAAATTGAGACTGATTAGGAGACTTCACAGTGACCATTCAGTCTCAGGAAACTTGGATTTTATCAGGATGCTCCTGCTTGCCCAAGGCATCACAGTGTACCTGTACTCTCCTGGCCTAATTATTAATACTACCTCATTTCACTCCCAATGTTTTCCAATTAGGGTTATAAATTGTATGCTTACTCACAATTTACATTAAAACATATGCATAGCAGAAACATATTTTATGCTAAAGTAGAAAATATGACCACTGTAGACTCAGAATTAGTTATATGGACCTAGAAATGATATTACCAAATTGAGCAGGGACTAAGGGTTACCTCATTTGGTAAAGTTCTTTCTCTGTGGGATCTGAGGCCCTGGGTTTGATCCCCAGCACCACACAAATGGGAGAAGGACCTGGCAGACCACTCCAGAAACAATCCTGAAAATAATCAGCCATTGAAACCTCTATGAATAGCAGAGAAACACTGACATAGTGCTGAGCATGGCACAGTGTCAGGTAGTGTTTCATTCTGTTGTATATAGGGTCAGTATGAGTGGGACCCAACCTGACAGCACCTAACAACAAACAACAACACATTGAGTGTAAATGTACACTTTGTAACCTGGGAAATGTCATGATCCCTTAGAGTATTGTGTGAGGACCCAGAGACAGTCCATGAAAATCATTCATGGAATGTAAGGCTTTCACAATTGTTGGCAGTTGCTATTGTTCTAATTTAGCTTTTTATAAGTTACATTGAAGAAAGGACCAAAACACTACAAAAACAGCAGATCTGGTAAATACAAATTCATAAGAAAGAGCTGAATCTGTTTCAGAGTGGAACAAGAACAGAAACCTCTCTGTTCAACTCCTGGGTAAGCAGTCTGGCCATTCAGAGTCTAATAAACATTAAATGATATACACAAAAAATGTTGAATGTTGTATAGTCTATATATTATATCTTATATAAATTTATATCTTTGATCTTGAAGGAGTATGATAGCTCCATTATACAGATTAGGAAACCATAACTGAGTAAAGTCAAGAGCTTTTCTCAAGATAACAACTCTGAAAATGAAGCAGTATTGCATCTTCATCCTCTTCTGAATGAGCATCTGGATTAAGCTAGTTTGTCTAAACCATATTTCTAGGACATGGTAACATTTAACTTCCTGATTATCTCTCAATTCAGAGACTTAAATTATTAGTACATTCTAAGTAATATAAAAGAATAAAGTCAAAAGAATCCCATTACTTTTGGATATCTACACTAGGTCATATTTTGATAGTATATTTAATCAAGGGTACTGTTCATGGTATTTTTTGGCTTGCTTATTTATTTATTTATTTATCTATGGTAGTTGGAGGTTGAACCCAGGGCCTCATGTATACTTTGCAAGCATTCTACCAATGAGCTACACCCCCAATCCCTATTTTGTTTTTTATCTGAGACAGGGTCTCACTAAGTTATGCAGGCTGCCTCTGCCCTCAAACTTGTTATCCTCCTCCCTCCATTTCCTAAATTACTGGAATAACAGGTCTGTGCAGTGGGACCGGCTTATTCAAGGTACTTTATAAAAGGATATAGTAACAGATTTTTATTTCTTCTTATCTGTCAGAAAGATTTTAATGGTATGGGATGTTTTTGCCACTGACCCTAGTAGTTGATTTCACTAGAGGCCAAGAAATAACCCCATTTATTTAATCTAGCAAAGCAAAATGCATGTATGTTTTGTGTTTCCTCACCATTTCAAACAGGTTAGCAGATATGGGGCTTATCAGTTTTCTAAAGGAGTAGTTTATTGCAATCAAGTCCTGATGACTCTGTTTTTATTCAGCTGGTGCTTTCAGAGAATCTCTCGGCAACAAGTGAACCAAAACAATAAGAGTCTAACTTGCTTAGTTTTGGTCAGGGCCAAATTTAAGACAACTATGAAACTTGTTTTAAAAATAAAAAGCAAACAAAACCAGCCAAAAAGATTTTAAGATCAAGAAAAAGGTCTCCTTTCCAGGCTTTTAAAATTACATATTTTGAACTTAGAGCAGTTTTTTATTATTGTTATTTTATTCTGATTATGAATTCTTTCAGATCAAGAGCGGAGCAGTAAACTTGGCTTATTATCCCAGAAAAGAGCATTTCTGGCACTGAATCATTATAACAATAATTTCCCAGCTCATGCCTACCCATTCTCTAGATTAGAGAGACATTTATTTTTAAAACAAATCTAGGTTCCTTTAACTGAGAGGTGGTAATACTGCATAAGAAATAATCAATTTAAGGATTAACCTTCTAGGCAAATGGCTTATGATGAATAAACTTGAATATAACTATAATAATCTTATAGTTTATATTTAGTGATTTTCTCTTATTGCTGTAGAGTTGACATCAGTCAAAAAATGGAAAAGATACATAAATACAGGTCCAGAGGACCTAATTGAGCAATCTTACTGGAATAATCCGACTTCCTCTGCTTCCTCATTGTCTACAGCTCTTCTGAAAGACCTGCTGATTTTACCTTGAACAATGATGTTTGAATTAATCCATACCTTCTCCATTCCATCTGGTACTCCACTAAGAAATCATAACTACTTCTTTCAAATGGTTTACCCAACACTGGCCTGCAGCTGTGGCACTGTGGCATCCAATCCCATCAGATTTTGAAAGCTAAGCAGGGTCAGGTCTGGTTAGTACTTGGATGGGAGACCACCTGGGAACACCAGATACTGTAGGCTTGGGAGAAGGACCCAGCAACCTGCTCCCAAAAACTAGTCCATCATTGAAAATCCTATGAATAGCAGAGAAGCACTAACAAAGTGTTTTGTCTGTGGAGTGTAGGGTTGCTATGAGTCGGATACCAACTCGATGGCACCTAACAACAACAACAACCCAACACTAGTTTCTCCAACTTTTAATCCCATGGCTTTGAACTTCTTTTAAATGAAGAATCCCTTTATTAATCTAAAATTTTGTGGGGATGCTCAATATGGAAAATAAAAATAGGAGATACTTGGTTTGGACCATGTTCAGGAGAACTGGATCAGAGACTAGTTTAAAATCCAAAGCTCTATTTTAATTTGTTTAAAAACCTTAGCATATGTCAACAATCACCTGAGGGACATCTAAGATACACATTTCCCAGCCTACTGCCAGTGAATGGGTTTGGGAATGGATTCCAGAGACTGCATTTTTAATAAACTTCTTCAGGTGATTCCAATGTACCTACCTCTAAATCCACTTTTGAGAAATAACTGCCATTACTATCCAATTTATACATCTTAACTATGTTACATCTTTAATCAAGGAATCCCACTGGCTTTCCAAATACTAATGAGCAAGTACGTACAGCTAGATCTTTCAAGATCTGACCCCCACCTACATCTTAAAACCTTTGTCTAACCACATGATCACTAGGACAGACTATCATTCTTCCTTAAGTACAACCTACCTTTTTATACCTTGGTTCCTTTATATATTCACTTTTCGTGACCTTAAGTTATTTTATCCCTATAGCTCCTTTAAGGCCCAAGGTAAATATTGCCCTCTCTATAAATTCTTCTTTTATCTCACCACTTCCTCTTCTACAATATTAATAATTTCCTCTTCTGCAACATTTAATATGGTAGCTCTTATCACTTTCTTTAAAAATCAATAATCTGTAAGTTTATCTCATTTACTAAACTATGAAATTCTTAAAGCCAAAGATATCATCTCAATCACTTTCATTTCCATAGCCTAGCAAAAAAATTGATGCATGGTAGGAGAACAATAATTTTTTGTCGGGTTCATTAAGTCATGGTTTGTATCATTGGTTAGGACAGTAGATTAAGCACTTACCATGATGTCAGAGACATGGCTTGCCTTACTCTTTGCCACTTACTATCATTGTGGCCACAGTGGTATGGCTGCAGGCTTTCAAAAGAGTAGGGCTATGAAAATCAGTAACTGCATTTAAGAAGAAAGAATGAAATAATATGTATTGAGCAAATACCATTAAGAGAAATAAAATTTCTTTGAGTTCTTATTACATGCCAGAAATCTTTATGGATATTATTTGTGCTTCATAGGAACACTGCAAGGAATGAATGCATGGGTTTCATCATCACTATCATTTTGCAGAAGAAATCAGGATTCAGAAGGAGTACCTATGAAATTGGACTTTTTAAATTCTATTTTTAAAAAGAGATAGGTTTCTCTGTTCAGTCATTCCTTTGTATTGCCTTCATAAGGGCTTGAGCTGAGTTTTGAATGATGGAGAAAATTTAAATAGGCAAGAAGATAAGGAAGACAGAAAGATCTAGGAACTGAATAGAAATGTAACCAGATTTTTCTATAAAGTAAAGATAGACTTTTTAAATAAGAGGATATGAGTTGTATAAAAGAGGAGAAGATGTAAAATAAGCTTGGAATATTGGTTTGATTTCAACTTTTAAGAACTCTGAAAGCCAAGCAAAGAATAATACTTCTTTATTTTTATGCTGGAGAAGGGCCTGGCAATCCACTCCCAAGGCAGTCCCGAAGCACTCAGCCATTGAAAACGCTATGAGGGTCGCTATGAGTCAGATACCAACTCGACGGCACCTAACAACAACAACAATTCTTATGTTAAACTCTATCATAATCCATAACTGAAATATTTATTAAGATCTATTAACTCAGGGGGAGAAGGACCTGGAAATCCACTCCTTAAAACAATCTGCCATTAAAAACCCTATGAACAGCAGAGATGCACTGACAATAGTGTTGGGCATGGCACAGCGTGGGAGAGTGCTTCATTCTGTTGTACATAAGGTTGTTGCAAGTCAGATTCAATTTGACAGCATCTAACATCAGCAACATTAACTTGAAATGTTGGGGATTTTAAAAATGTACCCCATAAATAGAGTCCCTCATACTAGCATAAGGGACTCACCTCTAGCTGACCCCAGGGCCACATTCCACTCACTCACTCCTACCCCTCCCATTAAGTGAGCAAAGATGGGCCCTGACCAGCCTGACTAGCCTCAACCACCTCAATTTTGATTGGCTACCCCAGCACCACAGTTAAATAACTGCCCCTACCTGGCAGGTAGGACAGTTTACCTGCTGTACCTGTCAGGAATGTGCCCTGATTGGCTAACCCCAGTACACGCCCCCTTTTGGGACCCTATATAAGCAGGGCTCCCAGACCCCCTTCACCCTACCACGATTCTCTTCAACTGCTGTCCAGACCCCATCACTTGGATCCAGCACTCCCCAATCCAGCAGAAGACCACCTAGCAAGCCAACGAGTCAAGACCAGTGGCCCTGAAGCACCAAAGGCTATAAGCAAGCCACAAAGAACCTCCCAATTCCTCCCATCCTTGGGAAGGAGGGAGGCAGAGAAAGCGAGCTGTAAGAGTCAAGACCACCAGACCTCCAGCCCAGGGAAATACTAACTGCTTGTAGCTGTTCTACCAGTGAGCCTGCAACATTTTATGCTGCAGGCTTAGAGCTAGCACTTGAGCACTTGACAGGGGCTGCTTGCTGGTTGTACCCCACTTGGGGAGTAACCCAATAAACTTTCCCTCTCCTGTTTCCCACAGAAGGTCTCCCGACGTCCTTCTTTGACGCCTCTGGCGACTACACCAACCCAGTCCAGTGGGTCCCTGATACCCACGTGGTGTCAGGGCAAGGCTTTGACCTCTGTCAGGCCTTGGCTGAACCCTGACATTGAAATGTAGAGGCAAGAAGATCACATGTTCAAGGCTAGAGGGAGCCTGCATAACAGAGAGACCCTGTCTCAAGATAAAAAGTAAAAAATGGGCTTTGGGTGCAGACCAGCAGTAGAGCATTTGCTAAGTATGTGTGAAATCTTGGGTTCAACCCCCAAGTACTGAAAAAAAAAGTGTAGAAGAATAATTTAGATCAAATACTACAACAGCAAATATCATCAAAAAAAAAAAAAAACCCACACATTTCTCTTCCCAACGAGGGACTTGAGGGTAGCAAAACCCAGGATAATACTGCATTTGTTATAAGCATTCTTAATTCAACAATATTTCAATATAATCAAATTTTGGTCTTTCTTTGGAACTTACTCTTTTGTGACTTGTGAGAGATCTAATAATGTCCAATCGTTGTACTTCTAAATGTATGAGGATTCAGTAAGAGAAAAAGATTGATGAGATGGAAAGAAGTTTCAGGGCTGGAGAGACTAGAGACTGAATTCCACAACTTGCCTGCCTTGTAAATTTGGGTAGTTATTTTATATCTATTCATGTGTAAAATGACTACTTCAAACTTTGGTGCACTTAAATAACAAGGCAAATCCAGGGAATAGAATAGAGGACCTGCAAGAAAACCAACACAACTACAGCCATCTGATTGGATATCTACATGTACAAGAATGAAACTAGATTGCCTGTCTCTCACCCTACACAAATATCAATTCAAAATGATTCAAACACCTTAATGTAAGACCTGAAATTTTTAAACTACTAGAAGAAAACAGAAGGAAAACACTTCAAGAAATAGGCATAGGCAAAGACTTTCCAAATGGGATTCCAATAGCCCAAGAAATAATAGCAAAAACAGACAAATGGGATTGCATAAATTAAAAATCTATTGCAGCAAACAACTGTGAAGAGACAGAGTAGAGACAATATAAAGAGACAGCCTATAGGATGGGAGCAGATATCTGCCAGTTATTCAACAGGTAGGGTATTAATATCCAGAATGTATAAAAACTCTGAAAAGTAAATTACAAAAAAAAACAAATAATCCAATCAACAAATAGGCAAATAAATTGAATAGACAGTTCTCTGAAGAAGAAATACAAATGGCCAATAAATATATGAAAAAATATTTAACATCCTTAGCTATCAGAGCAATGCAAATCAAAACTAAATTAAGATTTCATCTCAACTTAATCAGACTGACTAGCATCAACAAAACAAATACAACAAAAAATGCAGGTGAGAATGCAAGGAAAAAGGAACAATATTAAATGGCTGGTAGGAATATAAACTAGTGCAGTCACTACAGAAATCAGTATTAAATTCCCTCCCAAAATAAAAATAGAAAAACCACATGATCCAGCTATACCATTCCTAGGTACATACACAAAGGGATCTAAATCATTACATAACAGAGATACTTGCACATTCATGTTTATTGTGGCACTATTCACAATGGCCAAGTTATAGAATGAGCCCAGGTGTCTATCAACATATGAATAGATAAGGAAAACATGGTATATAAACATAATGGAATTTTATTGAGCCATGAAGAAGAGACCTGCAGCTGTACCACTGTATGGTCTGATCCCGTCAGATCTCCAAAGCTAAGCAGGCCTGGTTAGTACTTGGATGGGAGACGAGCTGGGAAGACCAGGTGCTGTAGGCTTGGGAGAAGGACCCAGCAACCCACTCCCAAAACATAATCAGTCATTGAAAACCTTATGAACAGGAGAGAAGCACAAAAATAGTGTTTCATCTGTGGTGCATAGGGTCACTATGAGTTGAACACCAACTCAACAGCACCTAACAACAATGAAAAAGAGAAAAATTATGCTATTTTCAGAAAAAAGGATAGAACTGGAAATAATCATATGAAGTGAAATAAACCAGACTGAGAAAGACAAATGTCTCATATTTTCTCTTCTATGCAGAATCTAGGTTTTAATAAAATAAGACATGAAAGTACCAGGGGGACAATTTAGGAAGAGGAAGGGGACCAGCAAAAGGGAAAAATATTAGATGGGTGAATAAGACTAAAGTTAAATATATATATATATATATATATATATATATATATATATATATATATGGCCCATTATTTTGTACAATGACTATCTGCTAATAAAAAAGGAAAAACTCCATATAAAATTTAATGTAATTTAATGTAATGTAATGGCTCTTGTACACTTATTCTAATTTTCTTCGTTTTCATCTTGAACCTGCATATGAGCAGTTGAAGTTCAGATCCACAATCAGCACTTGGTCTTATTCTGACTTTTGATATTGAGATTTTCTATTGTCTTTTTCCACAAATGTAGTCAACTTGGTTCCTGTATGTTCCATCCGGTGAGTTCCATGTGTACAGTCACCATTTGTCTACAGCTGTGCCACCCTGGCATCCCATATTGTCAGATATTAAAACCTAAAGAATACCAGGTGCTATAGTCTTGGGAGAGGGACCCTGCAAGCCACTCCTGAAACAATCAGGCATCAAAAACCCTATGATTAGGAGAGAAGCACTGGCAGTAGTGCTAGGCATGGCACAGTGTTGGGTAGTGTTTCCTTTGCTGTATAAAAGGTTGTTATGAGTGGGACTTGACAACACCTAACAACGACAGTCACCATTTACATTGGTGAAAAAAATGTATTTTCAATGAAAAAGTTGTTGATCTGACAAAATTCTATCATGCAATCTCGGGTATTGTTTCAGTCACCAAGGACATATTTTCCAACTACTGAGCCTTCTTTGTTTCTAACTTTTGTATTCCAATCACCAATAATTATCAGTGCATCCTGAATGCATGTTTGATCAATTTCAGACTTCTAAAGCTGGTAAAAATCTTCCATTTCTTCCTTTGTGGCCTTAGTAGTGCATGTGTAATTTGAATAACAGTCATATTAACTGGCCTCCCTTGTAAGCATATGGATATTTTTCTATCACTGACAACCTTGTACTTTAGGACAGATCCTGAGATGTCTTTTTTGATGATGAATACAACGCCATTTCTCTTTAAGTTGCTTTTCCTGGCATAGTAGACCATGTGATTATCTGATTCAAGTTGGCCAATACCATTCCATTTTAGTTTACTGATGCCTAGAATGTCAATGTTTATATATTCAATTTCACTTTTGATGATTTCTAATTTTCTTGAATTCATACTATGTACATTCCACATTCCAATTATTAATGGATGTTTACTGTCGTTTCTTCTCATTTTGAGTTGTTCCACATCACCAAAAGGAGGTCCCAGTGACTTTACTCCATTCTCATCATTAAGGTCGATTCTAACTTGAGGAGGCAACTCTTCCCCAGTCATCTTTTGAGTGCATTCCAATATGGAGGACTCATTTTCCAACACTATATCTGGCAGTTCTTCTCTACTATTCATAGGTTTTTTAATAGCTAATTGTTTCAGGAGTGGGCTGCCAGGTCCTTCTCCTTAGTCTGCCTTAGTCTGGAAGCTTAGCTGAAAACTGTCCACCATGTGTGACCCTGCTGGCACCAGAAATACTGGTGGTATAACTTTCAACATCACAGCAACACACACACCCTCATAGTATGACAAACTGATGGAAAGTGGGGGATAAGATATGGTAACGTGAAATATAAAATGTCAAACTTCAGATTCTTTTTTTGACTTCATAACTACTTTTGGTGGAAAGGATACTGCTCTGAAATGCCCTATTTTCAGAGCCAGGATAAAATGGATCTGCTATGCAATGTGTCAAAGACAAGACTTAAGTCTGAGACATAATTAGCATAGGTTATTTATTCATAAACTTGTACCCAGAGAAATCATCTGTTGTCACTTTCATTTTAGCAGGTCAATAAAGATGTTAGAAAGAAGAGTATACTTTACGTAATAAAAAGAAAAACTGAATCTCTGATTGGCAAAAGTTCAATTAGAGTGGGATTTGGAAAGGTGAGGAGACCTCCTTATTGGTCTTCAAGTGTATTTGGCCTTCCTTGGTTAGCTACAATGGGGCAAGTGAGTGGTGTAGGGACATGTCAAAAGAAGTAGTCTGAGTTGGGGTCAATGGGTGCTTTGCTATTGAAACCTAATGACACCCTATATTCTCAAATCTAATCTGCACTCTTAACAGTTTTAGAGAGATACAAAATCAGATCCCGATTAGAACTGAATTCAAATAGGATTTGCAGTGGCGAGTTGGGCAGAGATTCTAATCTGCATGCAATTCTAATCCACATCTGATTTTGTAGCCCTCTATTGCGAATTTGAGGGTTAGATTCAAGAATAGATGGTATTTCTTATGGAAGGCAGCTATTTGTCATGCAGCATCTCAAATGTGACAATGGATTGGAATATTTAAAACTAAGTCAAAATGAAATGAAACATTTCTATGTGCTTTGAATTTATCCCACCTGAGTTCAGGGACCATCTCAAGAATAAATTTGATGCATTAGACACTAATGACCAAAGACTAAACAAGCTGTAGCATGACATCAAAAACTTCACTCATGAGGAAAACAAAAAGTTATTAAAAAGACAGGAAAAAAAGAAAAGACCAAGTTACATGTCAAAAGAGACTCTGAAATGTGCCCTTGAACTTTGAGTGGCTAAAGTAAGAGGAAGACATGATGTCGTTAAAGACCTAAACAGAAGATTTCAAAGAGCGGCTTGTAACAAAATCAAATATTATAATGACATATGCAATGAGCTGGAGATAGAAAACCAAAAGGGAAGAACACATTCTGTTTTTCTCAAGCCTAAAAAATTAAAGGAAAAATTCAAGGCTCGAGTGGCAATAGTGAAGGATTCTACATAGGAAATATTAAATGATACTGGAAACATCAAAAGAAGATAGAAGGAATACACAGTTATTACATCAAAAAGAATTGGTGGATGATCTACCATTTCAATAGGCTGTATATGATCAGGAACCAATGGTACTGAAGGAAGAAGTGGAAGCTGGCTTGAAGGAACTGGCAAAACACAAGTTTCTAGTAATTGATGGAATATTCATTGATATCTTTCAATAAGTAAACGCAGCACTGGAGGTGCTCACTTGTCTATGCCAAGATATTTGGAAAATAGCTACCTGGCCAACTGACTGGAAGAGATCCATATTTGTGCCTATTCCCAAGGAAGGGGATCCAACCAAACATTGAAATTATTGAACAATATCATTAATATCATACCCATGTAAAATATTGCTAAAGATTATTCAAAAGTGACTACAGCAGTATATTGACAGGGGACTGATATATCAATAACATTGCAAAGAATGGGAATACCAGAATACTTCATTATATTCATGAGTAATCTATATATGGACCAGGAAGCAGTCATTTGAACAGAACAAGGAAACACTGCCTAGTTTAAAGTCAAGAAGGTGTGCATCAGGGCTGTATCCTTTCCCTGTACCTCTTCAATCTCTATGTTAAGTAAATAATCCAGGAAGCTGAACTCTACGAAGAAGAATGTGGCATCAGGATTAGAGGAAGACTCATTAACAACCCAGGGTGTGAAGATGACACAACTTTTCTTGCTAAAAGTGAAGAGGAGTTAAAACATATGCTGATGAAGATCAAAGAACACAGCCTTCAGTATGGATTACACCTCAACATCAAGAAAACAAAATTATTTGCAACTGGATTGTAAGCAACATGGTAAATGGAGAAAAGAGCGAGGTTGCCCAAGATTTTGCTTTACTTGATTCTACAGTCAACACACACAGAAGTAGCAGTCAAGAAATCAAGACACATTGCACTGGGAAAAGCTATTGCAAAAGACCTCTTTAAAGTGTTGAAAAGTAAAGATGTCACATTGAAGACAAAGGTGTATGCGACTCATGCCATGGTATTGTCAGTCGAATCATATGCTTGTGAAAGCTGGACATTGAATAAGGGAAACAATTATGGTGCTAGAGATGAATATTGACTATACCACGGACTGCCAAAAGAATCAACAGATCTGTCCTAGAAGATGTGCTTCCTTGGAAACAAGGATGGCTAGACTGCATCTTATATATTTTGGACATGTTATCCGGAGGCACCAGTCCCTGGAGATGGACATCATTTTTGAGAGACTGCAATTCAGCAGGGAAAAAAAAAAAAAAAGGAAGATCCTCTGTTAGATGGGTTGACACAGTGGCTACAATGAGCTTAAATTTAAAAAAAGATTGTGTACATTGTACAGTGTCAGATAATGTTTCATTCTATTGTACATACAGTCACTGTGAGTCAGACTTGACTCAGTGGCACCTAACAACAACAACAACAACAACATATCTTATTGAATCTTGTGATCATTGTTGTTGCTGTTAGGTGCCATCAAGTCATGTCCGACTCATAGCAACCCTTGTAGGGTTTTCAATGGCTGATTGTTTCGGGATTGCCTCAGGAGTGGATTGCCACATCCTTCTCTCATTTTTGCAGTGCTGGGAATCAAACCCAGGAACTCAGAGACTGCAGAGCAGTGCTCTACCAACTGCACTAAATCCCAGCCCCTTGTGATCATTAGTAGATTGAAGTCTTTTGATGAAGAAACCTTATAATTAAGCTGATATATTCCAAATTTCTTTCATACTTCTGAATTCTTTCTCTTCCCTTTCCCTAGTAATGCTACAATAAACAAATTAATAATTTCTTTATTCTGAGATCACTCTCACATGGTTTTGTAATGCACCAAAAAGCTACTAACTAGCCAAATAGAAAAGCAGGGGTGCAGACAAAGGCAAAGACAAGTTTATAAGGAGAGAGAGAAGAGATGAAATAAAAGGCAGTAGAATGGCTATGGCATACTTGGGAAGTAAAACCATATTGGAAGTAATTGCAGAAGTCTATGGTTGGAAATCCCATTAGGTCTAGGGATACTGTATTGAAAGCATTAAAATTTTGGTTATTTTAGTCCCACAGTAGTTGATCTCCTTCCCCTAATATTTTGCTGAACTAGTTTTTGGTCATCCTTGAGGTCTATCTGAGGACAAATTTCTAACTACAGCTTTAATGTTGTCTGGCTTTGAAGAGCACTTAAGCTTATAAAAGAAATATATTGGTACATTGCAGTGTCAACCTAAATAGATGATTTACTGACACTTTTTCTGAACTACTCTCGGTTATTTTTTGTGGCATGTATCCAAATGGAATAGCACCAAAGTATTTATACAGGCTCCAATTTCTACACTACTCGAATATCTGGCATGAAATATTTTATGGCATATAACCTTTCCCTCTGAACAAGCATCTGGTCATCTTTTAAGCTGAAAATTGATCAGCATCTGAATATTTGAAGAGGTATACTTGTACTGAGCAATTTACATGCTGCAGGCAAATGATTTGAGAATTACTTTGCATTGTTCTATTTTGGGCAAATTTAGGGGACCAGAGAGCTATCATGTATAGGTAACTATAAAGAAGAAATTTACTATATTCATCATAGTGCTCTAAGGAAACAGATTTATTTACCATACACAAACAAAATATCACTACAATTATAAGGCTATATATTCAAAGATTCATTATAAGAGACTGGCTTATGCAATTATGGAGAATAAGAAGTGCCATAATCTGCCATCTACAGGCTAGAGGCCCCACAATGCTGGTGGTGGCGTTCCAGTCCAAACATGAAGGTAGAGAGTCAGGCAGAGATGGATGTCCAAACTCAAGCAGAGAAAACAAACTGGACCTTTCTCTGCCTTTTCGCTCTTTGCAGGCCCCCAAAGGATTGGATGTTGCCTGACAACATTGGTGAGGGTAGATCTTCTTTACTTAGTTTACAGATTCAATGCTAATCTCTTCTACAGATACTCTCTTGGACACATTCAAAAATGTCTTAACAGCTACCTGTGCCTTCCTTAGCCCAGTTATACTGACACATAAAATTAACCAATGCATTTGAAAAGTTGTTTGTATACTCAAGGTTTTGCTCAACAAAAATTCCTGTGTTATTCCATGTGAGGTTACTGTATCTGTCAGCACACGGTCTTCCCTGCTCTATGGTGCTGGACTAAAAACAAGAGGAGTGTGAAATCTAGACCACCTTCCTCTTACCAAGGCATGCTTGTATGGCGCTGCGTGTGTCCAAGTTAGTAGATTTTTCTAAATCTACAGAAAAGTTTCATACAAATGAGCAGCAGCCCCAATCTCTTTCATTCATTGATTCATTCACTCAATCAATAAATCAATTAAAATTGACTAAGTACCTATTGAATGAAAGGCACTGGTACAGATACTGCAGGAGATAAAAAGATAAAACCATATAGCCTAGGGATACTAAGCATGCATGTGCATACAAATTTTAAAAGGGTAAAAGAAGCACAAATGAAATAACAGGAATAGCTCCAGTTTCTAGGCCCTACCCTTGAATTTTCCTGGTAAGCCCTTTATTTCCACTATTTCTTGATTTGTTTTCCTTTCCTAGCCTGGACCTAAATACAATTCTCTTCTAAATCTGATTATCTCTTCTTTCTAGATCTTATCAGTTCAGGAGCCTGGTCTCACCATACCTTTTCTTCTGTCTCTTCTTCCATATTTACAGCATACTTACAGCTTGTCTGGCCAGAGAGGCCTCCTTATGACATAAACCAGTGGTCTGCAAACTTTATTTACAATGGGCCAACCTGTCAATATTTCAGGCTTGATGGGTCGTACTGTCTCTGTTACCACTACTTAACTCATTGGTTAAAAGCAGAAGCAACCATAAACAATATGTAAACAAAGGAGCATAGCTGTGTTAAGATATGTATTGGTATAAAAACCCCAGTTTCATGTAATTTTTAACATGTCATGGAAATGATTCCTTTGATTTTTCCAATAATTTAGAAGTGCAAAAAATAATCATGTCATGGGTCACATAAAAATAGGAACCAGGCTGGCTACAGTCCATAGATTGCTGACCCTAGCCTAGAGGACATGTAGGGTAGAGAGTGGCTCTGAGCCATAGGGTTATAGGCAAGGTTAGGAAAGGGAGGGAGAAAGGATGGATAAAGATAAGAAGTTATAGTTTTTAAATGTGATGGGAAGTTGAATCCAAGTGTGCCCTTATCCAAGGTTTATGGGATTTTCATATACACAGAAGTGGCAGGTTGGAACAGGCAAACTTCTTGTGAGCCTTGGTAACTTTTCTCATAAAGTAAGTTCTAAGTACAAACTGAAAGAAAAAAAATCATTGTCATTTGGAATTCTCTCATTTTCCATTGAGTTCTTTTTCACTTTTCTCCTAAATGGTTATCACAGCCCTCCTGATACCACTTAACTGACAAAGTTTGATGCATTGCACTGACCCCTCTAATTTTACCTAAATAATATCCTTGGGACGATATTTTATTTATTTTCCTCTAAAATTCAGTTAAAATCTCTGCCTATTCAGTTTAATAAACCAGATAAAATAAGCTATGCTAAGGAAAAAACTAACAATGATTTGTTGTTGTTGTTGTTGTTAGAGCCGCCAAGTCAGGTTCAACTTATAGTGACCCTATGTACAAAAGAACAAAACACTACCCCACACTGTGCCATGCCCAGCACTGTGTCAGTGCTTCTCTGTTATTCATAGTGTTTTCAATGGTTGATTATTTCAAGAGTGGGTTTCTAGGTCTTCCTATATTTGCAGTGCTGGGGATCGAACCCAGGGTCTCAGAGAACACAGAGCAACACACTACCAACTGAGTTAAATTCCAGCCCATGCAAAAATGATTTACTGTGTGACTATTATTCACTAAACATAAAATATGAGTTCAAAAATTCATATTTTTTGAGAAAAATGCATGCATTACTATGAAAAGAATCAGATTTTTCATTAATGAAAGATTCAAAGAACTCTATTTTGGGACACACAGTAGATGCCTACCTCCCACCTAAGTAGACAGGATGTAATTACATGAAGAAGAAAATATCTATAATATTTTCAAAATATCCAAAAACAAAAAGTCTAATAACAGTTTTCAGTGTCCTTATGTCCCCATGGGTCTGAAATTTCTAGTCTAATTCAAATTCATTTAGTCTTCATTTTCAAAGACATGTGAAATTTAGATTTTGAAAGGACTTAGGTATTGACATGTCCAATTATTCACATTTAGTGAAAAATATGTTGCCACTATTAATATAGTATCTGACACAGTCAAGGAATTATAGCTTTCAGTTTTCTCTTCACCACGCTAAATAGTCCTAATTCCTACAGGAATTTTTTGCAAATATATTTTAATCCATTAATCTTCTTCATTTTTCCTTCAGTTGTTCACTCTTTCTCAAGTTACAAGGTTCAAAAAGGGACATGAGATTCTAAATAAAGACATACCATCAAGGGCAGCCAGGCCTATGTATAGACAAAGTTGAAAGCTGCCAGTCTGGTTTGATTTGAGATGTAGAATACCTCCCAAGTCTCCTCTTCTGCAGCCCCACTCACTCGGCCAAAAATAGCTGCCCTATCTTGCTTGCCAATGTGATTTTCCCATCCTATCTCTGCAGGGCCTTTGGGAAAGGGGGCAGACCAAATTCAACTAGTATTTCTTACAAAATTGTACTTGGCTCTATGCTAAATACATTATTTCATTTAAGTTCTGCAAGTATTTTAAGTACTAGTAGTGCATATAACAAAAAGAGAATAATTGGTATTCAGTGAAAGATAAGAACATACACTCTGTATTCAGAAAGACACGGGTTAAAATTCCAACTCCACCATTTCCTGGTTGTGAGCTCTTAGTTTACTTGTTTATCCTGTCAGAAGCTGAGGATACCGAACTATATTATTACACATATAGCATGGAATATCATGATGAAAAAGTGGATAAGCTAGGAGCCAAGCCCATTGTCTGCTTCCTGCCCCCCAAAAAAATGCTCAGTATATGTAAGCCACTATTATTATCACCCCCATGTTACAGATAAGAAAACTGAGTCAGAGAAGTTAAATAATTTAACCCAGGGCCCAGAGCTATTTGACCCCCAACTCTACCTTCAAAGCTTGTGTGCTTTCCACCACTGTTTGCAAAAGGCTTCTCTTAAACTCATTTGAGCTGCCTGGAAAAGCAGCACAAAAGTTCCAGCACCACAGTTATAGAGTATCCCGCTTAGGAACTAAGTATGCAGCCCAGAGGTGATATAAGTAAGAAAGTAGGTAAGTCTTCAGAGTTGGAGAGAATGAGGCAGATGACAAGGTTCTAAGAAAATATGGCTGGAAAGGAAGGCAGGATCAAAAAGACCCCCAGGAACCACAGCAGCTGGCAATGGACACTGGGAACATGTGAAAACTGTGCATCAAAAGCAGGATAGGGCAGATGTCATATAAGTTGTCACAGCTCTAACAGCACTTTGCACTCTGACCTAGCATCTCAATTTTTCACACTGATACAGGAGAAAAAGATCTCAGAAAGTCAGGTGCATAGTGGAGCAACAAGGAGAAGAAGGGAAGCCTGAAGGTGAAAGCCTTTGTTCACTTTCTCAGTATGAGCAGCCACGTTGGAATCTGTACCTGGAGTTGATATTTGTTTCATGCCCTATGGAATATTTTATAAAGTTAGGCAAAATCTAGCAACAAAGCTCCTGATTCCAAAGCTGGATATGCAGAATTCAAATCCTGCTTTCTTCACTTCTAGAAGTAATTTCATTCTCTGTGCTCCAGTTTTCTCACCCACACAATGGGGATAAAAAGAGTACTTACTACATGGGGTTGAATGAAGATTCAGTGGCTTAAAACATGTAAGCAGGAAGCACACAATGCATATTGTTGTTGTTAGGTGCCATGGAATTGAGTCTGACTTATAGTGACCCTATGTACAACAGAATGAAACACTACCTGATACCATGCTATGCCCGGCACTATTGTCAGTGTGTCTCCATTACTCATAGAGTTTTCAATGGCAAATTGTTTTGGGAGTGGGTTGCAGGTCCTTCTCCCTAGCCTGCAGCCTTAGTATTCCCAGGGGGTCTCCCATTCAAGGACTAGCCAGATCAGGCAGGATCAGATGCCAGGGTGCTATGGTTGCAGGCACAATGGATATTAGCTGCAGTTATTCTCTCATTCAATCCATTCTCTCATTCAGTTCAGTCAAGAAATTGAGATTAAAGCCAGACTCCATGTTGCACACGTGTTATCCCAGCTACTCGGGAGACAGAGGCAGGAGGATCCCAAGTTCGGAGCCAGAGGTAGTCTGTACAATTTAGTGAGACTCTGTCAATAAAAAATAAAAAGAGGGCTGGATCACTTGCCTAGCATGCACAAGGCCCTGCATTCAACTCCCCAGTGATGAAAAAAAGAAAAAAAAGAAACTGAGATTAAAGATATTTAGGTGGGTTCTTCAAGCTTTCCTCAGGTAGCAATCAGAGGGGTTAAGACCCAAAGGGAAAACTCACTGCTCCAAGTATAGTCTTCTCCCTCGCCATGCTGCTTGTGTTGTGTGAAAAGTTATGATAGATAACAAAAATTTAGTAATCTATCAAATGATTGTTGTTGTGTTGTTAGGTGCCGTGAAGTCAGTATCCAACTCATAGTGACCCTACGTATAACAGGCGAAACACTGTTAGTGCCTGTTAATAGTGCCTGTTAGTACCTATTAATAGGGTTTTTAATGGCTGATTGACTTTTGGGAGTGGGTGGCTGAGTCCTTTTCCCAAACCTAGAGTATCTGTTTTTTCTTGGCAGTCTCCCATCCAAGTACTAACCAGGCCTGACCTTGCTTAGCTTCCGAGATCTGATGGGATCAGACACCACAGTGCGATGGCTGCAGGCTATCAAATGATGTTTTCCAAATAATCTGAAAATTCCATATATTGCTTGACAGGCAAGACTGGGACTTAGGGATTCTTCTTAACCAATGGTTTAATGGCCATCTGTGTATAGCCAAATGTTGTCATTAGTGACAAAAAGACAAAAAGGCAAAATATCAACCAGTTTGCTATTTATACAGAAAAGGACAGATGAAATAAATGGGGAGGGCAAATGCATAGCACCCTAATTTTTTTCTTAAGATTCACTGAACAAATTATCTGTGGAACAATAACTGCTAAAAGAAATTACTCAGACTAAATTAATGAAGGCATTACCATGCTCTCTTTTTATCCTTCCCACTAAGCATGAACCTGCCTGCAGCTCTAGCCCTGTGGCATCCGATCCCATCAGATCTCGGAAGCTAAGCAGGGTCAGGCCTGGTTAGTACCTGGATGGGAGACCGCCTGGGAACACCAGAAGCTGTAGGCTTGGGAGAAGGACCTGGCAACCCCCTTCCAAAAATCAATCTGCCATTGAAAAACCTATGAACAGCAGAGAAGCACTGACAATAGTGTTTCCCCTGTTGTACAGAGGGTCGCTATGAGTCAGATACCGACTTGACGGCACCTAACAACAACAACAAGCACGAACCAGAGTGGTAGATGGGCCCTGGCTGAGATACCAAAGAGTGCTCTTCAGATGCATCAATTTCAAATCTTTGGCAGGATCATTGTGTAGTTAAGAAAATAGCTATAAATTCAGAAAAACAAACTTGAAGAGAAAGGAACTAGTAGAGCTCTGCATAAGGCAGTTAGAAAAATGTTCCTTATTACTAACTGGATTGACATTTGCCCTCTGAATGTGTGCATGTAGGCATGAATCTACATCTATTGGCTAGACTTAAAAAAACAAGCAAGCAAGCACGTCTATAGCTCACACGGGTGGGCATATCTCAAAAAATGTATACTTGAAGAGGCCACAAACACATCAACCCCATGAGCAGACTTGGAGCACTGATAGCCACTGTAAATTCTTTTATGTAACATTGGGAACATTACTTTGGACAGATTAGCTCAGAGGTCAGGTTTAAACCTCAGATATTGCCATTTTCATAGGTTGAAACTTATTGATATTAGCCATTTCTTGTGATTCAGTTGCATATATTTCTAAGCTAATGGAAACAGTCTGCAGCCATAGCACCCTGGCATCCAATCCTGCCTGATCTCAGAATCTAAGCAGGCTCAGCCTGGTTAGTCCTTGGATGGAAGACCGCCTGGGAATACCAGGTGCTACAGGCTAGGGAGTGGAAATCCACTCCTGCAACAATCTACCATTGAAAACCCTATGAATAGCAGAGAAGCACTGACAATAGTACCTAGCATGGCACACTGTCAGAGAATGTTTTGTTCTGTTGTACATAGGGTCACTATGAGTTGGACTCAATTCAACAGCACTTAACAACAACCATGGAGACAAATCCTGAGGCAAGATCAATCCAACTGAAAAGGAAGGAAGTACACTGGGCGCAGTGGTACACACCTGTAATCTCAAGCAACTTGAGAGGCAAAGACAGGAGGATCATGAGTTCAAGGCCAGAGGCATCCTGTGTAACTTTGACCCTGACACAAAATAAAAAAAAAAATAAAAAGATGGGCTAGGGGTGCAGCCCAGTGGTAGAAAAAAAAAAAAAAAAAAAAAGGAGGACAATTTCCCAAGTGATAGACCCTAGTACTTAGTACTTAGAAAATGTAGTTGTGTTGCAGAGAAATGTGAAACTGTGAACATAAGATCTAGATCTCATGGGGAACACTCATAAGAAGTCCTCCATGAAAGGGTTTCATAATCAGAGAATTCCCTTGGACTACTGAAAATTCACACTCAGTGTAATTTTGAATGCCTCCTTATATACTGAAATTTTCTTTGTTTTGCCCCCCAAACAATCATCATAGCCTTCATCTACCTGAAAATGTATATCCTTAGGGCCAATGTAAAAAGTTGTGGATACAAATGGTTCAGTCTGAATATGAGATCCTTGACTCTTCCAAATATTCTAGGCTTATAATCCCTAATAATGAGAAGGAATAAGTTTAGGTGAGTCAAAGCACATGTCTACTGACCAAAATAAATGGTCAAATACTTCATTTGTTCAGTTTTCTCTAAACTCTAAATGTTCCTGTAGTATCAGACCATTCATTGGAAATTCTTTCCATCCCTCACCTCTGCTTGGCATTGGGCTTTCTTAAATATGCAGGAGAGATAACCAGTGGGGCTTAAGGTGGGGGTAAATTGTTCCTAAGGGATCTTTTTTACACAATTTAAAAGTCAGATCAAACTTGATCATTATCACTCATCAAGGTGAAGTGAATGCATTCATCAAAATTCAGTCTTTTAGATGAAAGAGCTAGCAGCAACGGTCCTGCTTTTGTACACATACATGACTTAGAATTTAAAAGCCCCACTGTAATGGCTTAAAGAAGGCTTAGTTTTTCACTGGTGTGGCTCTTTTCTGGAACACAAAAGTCAACCTAACCCATGGGTCTTCACATCTGTAAAATATCAACCCATTTCTAGAGGATTCTCAACAAAAAGTTCTTGCTCAGAGTAGAGGCCAGTGTAGGGAGAATAAGGATGGCAAGTGCTGGGGGAAATTGCTCACCTTCAGTAAATGGTGGTAGAAAGTGAAAGTAATGGACTTCATCAGAGGAAAGTAGGTATTTCCAGATTCCAGAATGGTCTCTCAAATGACAGATCATCATCTTTGTGATCATCTCAGACCCTGAAAATAAGGCTAACCAAGTTGAGGTTTGCATAGGGGCCACAGACCTAGAATTTTGGCCAATGTCAATATCAGGCTGGTAAATGTGACAGCCACAGGCATGAGTAGGAATAAGGACATCCTCTGTCTAACAAGTACCCAATACCACAGGGCTAATGCCCAAACCCCCAAATCCTCTGGGTTTCACTGAGCCTTAAAATAATAGATTTAAAAGATCATAAATAATGTTCCTCAAGCTGGAGGTTGCACAGGGCAATTCCTGAGAGTGGGTGACACTTTGGAACCTTTCAACAAAAAAGTGGACAGAAATATATGGTCCCAAGAAAACTTGTGTACCGCATTTTGGGGGTACATTTCATTGCATTGTATTTATATGTACATATCCACCCTTCCCGTTTTTTCAAGGAAATTCTTAAAAATGAGAAAAATTTTAAACATATTTACATTACCATGCCTGTGGCAGAGCCTGATACATACTAGAAACCCAGTATGTTTATTGAATAGATACGTGAATGAATGTTCAACTTTACAGCAGTGATGAAAAGATGTTTTGACATTAAATACAAGTTACTTTCCTTTTCTTTCAAAGACGTGGAGAGCTTTGACTCCAAAGTAGAGACATGATATACATTTACTACATTCTAGCCTCATACCCATATTTGGTACCAAGTATATTGAGAATAAGGAAAAATTGCAAAAGAATAAAAAAATACTCCTTGCCAAAATATACCATCCATGGATAAAAAAAAATTATCCCATCTTATGACAGTAAACATTTCAGTTGCTCCTATGAGTGTTCCTATATGGCTTTCTACTTGAAGAAGAGTATAATAAACGATCTGAGGTTAAGCAACATCTCCCAAAGAATCTAAAGCAGCTCTTAGTAACACAAGCTTCAGTGTGATGTTGAGGAACTTTATAAGTGAGAGAAGGTAGATTCTCTCCTATTTTCTATCCAACTCATTTTTACAGTCAGAGCTAGTTGAGTACAGTGAATGCTGACATGAAAAGAAACAAAAAAATATGACAAGAATACTATAGAATAAGGGGAAAAAGATGCTAAGGGTATGAACCCAAAGAAAATTACACAATAGAAAGAATGCACTGCTTTCAGTTCAGAGAAGGTAAAATAAGTTCAGGGTAAAATTTTTTAACTTAAAAACAAAGAATCCTGTAGAATGAATAAGCAGTTTGGAGATTCTGATTTTATAGTTAAGAAAGTTCAGGAGTGCTAGCCAAGTAAAGATAAGAGACTGCCAAGGAAAAGTAATATCCAATAAAAGCAAGGAGAAAAAGAACAGGTACAGTATTTTGCTTTGCCTCCCCATTTTGAGATTTTTGTAGAACTTTAAAAAGCATATTGGAGGAAATTGCCTTTTTTGTTTTCTTAATTATACAACTTTGGAAAGTCACACACACTGTCAGCAGTCACTGAAGGTATTACATTAAAAAAGTCCGTGACAAGATTTTTAAAGGAAAAATTTTAAATGTCTGGATACAGAAAGAAGAGATTATTTCAGCTCTAACGTTGAAATATTAATCAAGCTATGTTGTTTTGTTGTTGTTAGGTGTTGTTAGTTAGGTCCGACTCATAGCAACCCTATGTACAGAAAGAAACACCCCTAGATACTGTGCCATGCTCGGCACTATGTCACTGCTTCTCTGCTATTCATCTGGTTTTCAGTGGCTGATTGTTTTGGGAGTTGGGTAACAGGTCCTTCTCCCATTTTTGAAGCACTAGGGATGAAACTCAGGGCCTCATAATATGCAGAGCAAGCACTCTACCAACTGAAAACTGTGTATAAGGCAGATAAATATGAGCCAAATGCATGAAGTGACATGTTCACATTTCTATGCTTGTTGACCATATTTTGCTAAGTATTTTGAAAAAAAATTCTTCATTACCCTGGTTCGCCACTTAATATTTAATAGAGTCAACCAAATAGTTCATGGCCCTGTCTTTCCAAGCATGTAACTATCTATTTCTATGTGGACATGAATTAGTAGAGATTGATTGGTTTGTTGTTCATATCAACAATGTTTACCAAAAATGTTCAGATGATGGCCCTAAAATAAACACAAATTTCAGTAGTCAAGCTAATCAAGCCTGACTTCATGAGTTGTACAAAACATAATATCAAAGCATGTTTTTGTATTAAATAACTGACAGAGTAGTCCAAAAAATAATCAAAGATATTTAAAGTAGTTTAAATCTTGAGGGAACCAAGGGTTCAACATATCTATCATTAAATAAATAGTAACAACACATAGACAAGTGAGACTAGGCCCATTAATGTGTAATCCTCTTTGTTATTAGCAAAAATTAACTTGGGCTAGATTTCTTGGGTCAATGGTAGTATGAACTGGTAAAAACAATAGCACAAAAAATAAGAATAGAAAAAGAAAAAGAATTAGCCAAGACAATACCTGAAGAGATTTGATTTAGAAGACTGATCTTTTGTCAATAATAAAATAGGTTATATGCTCAAGTAGTTTTGTTGTTTTTAGCATCTTTTATTAGATCATGAAAAATATTTTAATTTAACTCCTATTATTTGCATAACCGAACTATTGAATATTGACATACCTCTTTCATAAGAGAAAAAATTTTACATATGAAGTCTTCTCAGAAGATATAACCTAGACAACCTGAATATAAAACAATTGGTTTCAGTCTTGACACAGTTATAAACATGTTGGACATAGCCTGCATATCTTTATCTTCAAAATACTCTTTGTTCTAAGAACAAACCTAGACAATATTTGAGCTAATGTTTTTAGAGATAGCAGGCATTTTTCCTTGGTTTCTGTGATTTCTTTTAGTATTGCTGAACAAATGTCCATGTCTTGATAAAGCTGAATTTGAATGGAACATTACTAGCTTTATTAAAATCACTTACAGAATTTTAAATTAAGCTATCAAAATTTTTAATAATGTATTTCACTCCGGTTTTAAATGCTTAGTTAGATAGGCATTTCCTTTCTCCACTTGCTCCAGTTATTGCTAATTCAATATAATTATTGCATAGGGTATCATGCTTCCCCTAAATAAGCAAGAATTAAAGATACAATTCATAACAGAAGCTTGTTATTACTAGCTTGTTGGAATTGATCACATTCAAGGCAACAATTTAACCTGACAATCCTCGTCAACTTAACTACTGTAGTCATTCATTCAAAAACTACTCGGTTTATACTATAGTAACTTTCCCAACATTTTCTAGAAATCTGATCCCATGACCCAACTTCTTGTCTATAGATTGACGCCCATTCCTATTTCCATACGAATAAAAGTCCATTGGATAACTGTTACTACATTTGTGCTAAGAGGGTTCCAGGAGAAAAATTCCATCTTGGTACAACTTAATCTGCATAATATACTTAATATAGATAAATACAGATATAATTTCCAAGGAAATTACATGGATTTTTGCATGCTAATTTCTTCAATTTGATTTCCCAATTTATACCTTTACAAATGGAAGATGCTGGACTTTCCCTTGGACAGAACATTTCAACTGTTATGTATTAAATACTACCAAGAAAAAAATAATTAATAGCATACTTCTTAAGAATGAAACAAATAAAGCTGGATGCAGTGGCTCATGCCTGTAATCCCAGTGACTCAGGAGGCAGAGGCAGGAGGATTACAATTTGAGACTAGAGGCAGTCTGTGTAATATAGTGAGACACTGTCTCAAAATAAAAAGTTTAGAAAAATGAGCTGGGAGTACAGCTCAGTGTTGCAGCATTTGCAAAACACACAAGCACAAGTTCCTGAGTTCAACCCCCAGTACAAAAGAAAGAAAAAGAAGAAAGAGAGAGAGAGAGAAATGAAAGGAAAGGAAGGAAGGAAGGAAAAAATATTGTGGCACAAATGTATGGATATAGTGTTCTGAGCCTTAAATTTGATCTGATTTCAATAAGAGATCTATTCTAAGCCTCAATTTCTGTTTTTTAAGTGATGGGTGCTAAATAGACTTCTCTGAAATTCCAATATCCTGAGATCATTTAAGACTTTTGATGAGATGAAATTTTTTTTCTAGAAATTGGTGATCACAAACCCCTAGCTTATGCCCTACCTTTCACAGAAATTTCATTCCTTATATATTTAAGTCCTCTCACTTGAGGGAAAAAAAAATAGTACTATAGTTTGGATCTTAAGTGTTCCATAGAGGCCCATGTATTAATAGTTTGTTCCCCAGAGTGGTGCTATTGGGAGGCCAGAGAACATTGAAGAGGTGGGTCTTAGTGGAAGGTCTTCAGGACACTGAAGGATGCATCTTTGAAGGAGATAGCAGGACCCTACCCATCCTGGGCTCTTTCACTCCCAGCCATAAAGCAAACAGTGACAATCTATCTCACCCTTCCCCATGCTGTGCTGCCTTGCTGCTAGCTCAAAACAGCAGAGCCAATCAACCCTGGACTGAAACATGTAAAACTGTGAGCCAAAATAGTTTTTTCTCTTTATAAGTTGAATATCTCAATGAAACAGTAACAGAAAGTAGACTGGCACAAAGAGATGGGGTGTATATAGAACAATTATTGTTCCAAAATTTATTGATACCTGAAAGGCAGGTGGAGACAACACTCAATTAAAGATGAAGAATGTTAAACAATTTTATAGTTTTCATAATGTTCTTTACAAACTGTTCTCCCAATTTCTGGGTCTGTGCTATTGATGGTAACCTGAGACCTACTCTAATGCCTAGGCATATAAGAATCAATAGTAGAGTGGACTGAGGCCACTGGTTTCTCAAAATCTGAGTTTTGCCTTACCTTTCTGATCATTGTCACAAAAATTTTTTAGATAGATATACTCAATCTCCTAAAATAAGTGGTATTTATTAAACTTTGCCTGAGCAAAAGAAGGACAGTGGGAGGAAGATAAAGGAGGAAGTGGAGGCAACACACTTAAAATAATCACTCTTGTATATTGCTGGGAGGAAAATAGTATAGTGGTTCATCAAAAATTTAAACATACATTTACCATATAGCTCAGTGATTCCATTTATAAGTATATACCTATAAGAATTGAAAGCAAGAATTCAAATAAGTATTAGTACACCGTGGTCATAGAAGCATTGTTTATAATAGCCGAAAGGTGGAAACCATTCAAGTGTTCATAAACAAATGAATACATAAACAAAATGTGAAATGTACATACATGGAATTTTTCAGCCTTAAAGAAATGAAATTCTAACACATGCTACATCATGGATGAATTTTGAAGATATTTTGCTGAATGAAAGGAGATAGTCACAGAAGGATAAATATTGTATGAGCCTATCAGATTCACAGAGACAAAGAATAGAATGATGGTGGCCAGGGGTTGGCTTATTAGGTTCTGTTGAGTCAGGTCCAACTCATAGTGACCCTCATAGGGTATTCAAGGTTGATTGTTTCAGGATTACTTAGGGAGTGGATTGCCATGTCCTTCTCCTGTTTTTGTAGTGGTGGGGAGGGAACCTGGACTGGAGGGAGGAGGAAATAGGAAGTTATTATTCCGTACAGGGATTTCCAACCTCTAGGCTACAGATTAGCAACTCTTAGGAACCAACCCACACAGTAGGAAATGAGTGACAGGCAGACAAGTGAGCAACTTCATCTGTATTTATAGCCACTCCCCATTGCTCATATTAAAACCTGAGTTCTGCCTCCCATTGGAGGAATAATTGTCTTCCACCAAACCAGTCCCTAGTGCCAAATAGTGCGGGGACTGCTGGTTTAGTGGCTGGAGTTTCAGTTTAAAACATGAAAAAGTTCTGGAAGTGAATGGTGGTGATGTTTGCACAACATGGACATACTTAATCCCAAAAATGATACACCTAAAAATAGTTAAAATGAGAAATTTTATGTTACATGTATCTACCACAATAAAAAGTTATTCACAGCAGTATCAAAGTTTTCTTACTATTCATTTTTATTTCTCTCATATGGGAAAGTTGAGTACATGTTCTTTTTCAACATTGCCCATGCCAGGAATTGCCGGGAAATAAATTGGATGTTCCAAGCAATTCCCCCATGGTTTTAAAAAGAGATGAAGGAAAAGAAATAGCTGGTTTAGAAGCATTTCTTAAATCTTCCACATGAAATCTCATGAGCTGACACTAATAGCCCATACATTTAAGATGTGATAAACATAGGCTCCCAAACCAAGTCACAGTAGGATGGGCACATTTGTTTTTACAGTTGTTGCCAATTCCATATGAGTTCATGGCTTCAGAACACTTGTTATATCAGCATTAGCCATCAATGGAGTGGAATAGCAATGAGCTAATATGGGATTTGAAATTTGGAATTTTGCTGCAAGATGATCCTGGATAGAATTCAAGCATTTATCCAGCTAAACCAAAAATGGAAAGAAACTCGACCATACTATTAAGAATAAAGCCAATATTTTCAGATAAATTATCTAGATTGCTTTTCATATTGATTAAATTGCCTTATTGAATATGAAACTCAGCTCAGTCCATAGCCAAAGACTAATAAAATCATAGGATGTCAAAAAAGAAGGAACATGACAGATTATCTTATTCCATCCCACCATTCTGGAGACAGAAAAGCTGAGAGTGAAGGAATTTAGAAGATTTTCTTAAAGATACAGAGTAGAGTCCAGCCAGAACCCAAGTGTTTGAATCTCTTAGCTAATTCATTCCACGTTGCACAATATTAGTTAAATAATTGCTAAAAAGGAGGAAAGATTAATATTGAAAGAATGAGGATCATATTGAAAACCAAAAGGAGAATGTAATTGCTTCATTTATTTAGTTAATTGCTTGAAACTATTATGCTAAATATATTTAGTGCAAAGTATTATAAAGTTTTAAAATACATCATAATGCCACAAAGAAGAAATACTATAATACCATGCTAATCTCTAAACAGATATTTTAGGATTTATTTTTCTATGTTCCTTGATACTTTAAATTCTGTTTAAAAATCAATCGGAAAGGAAAACATAAAAAACCATAATATCTTGGATTTAATTTTTATATTTTAATAATATATTTGTTAGGAATATATAAACCATACACCTGTAATCCCAGTGACTCAAGAAGTAGAGACAAGAGTATCCCAAGTTCAAGGCCAGAGGCAGCCTGCATAATTTAGGGAGATACTGTCTCAAGATAAAAAAGTAAAAAATGGGATAGGGGTACAGTTCAGTGGTAGAGAACTTGCAAAGCATGTGTGAGGCCCTGGGTTCAACCCCTCAGTACTGAAAAAAGGGGGAAGGGGAAATATATAATAAAAGCAAATCATCTTCTTTTAAAACCATATCTTTAGAATAGCTATAAATTCACAGACAAACTGAAGCACCTACTTATCACTCATTCTAATTAAATTTCCAAATCTCCCTAAGACATTTAAACCAAATGTGGAGAAAGAGTATGAGTGTGTGAGTGTATGTTACCTCTAACCTCTGCATAATACACTTCCTGGTGTTTGATAATGCCTATCATTTGTTGATGAAAATTTACTTCAAAAGGAAAATAAGAATATGTATAGAATAAATGCTATACCCAAACACTGTGTAAATAACAAAAAATCCTACTTGCAAGATACCAAAAGAAAGCAAAACATTCGACCTGGCTAACTCTCAATATGTGCATTATTATCACATTTGTTAAGGGATCTTCATTTTAGTGGAGTATATCATCCATATCAGTTCTGGAAGAGTCTTCAACTTTGTAGTCAACAACTTGAGTTTATAATGGAGGGAACTTCACAATTTTACTGTTAACTAGTAATAGCCCGGGGACTAAAACCTAGACCTTTGACTCAAAGTAAGCTCTTTTCCCAATACATCTCATTCTCTCATTTAAAAAAAAAAAAGTATCATAAAGTCTTATAAGTTGGGCAATCATACTACACACAATTTCTATTTTTTATATTTCATAGGAAACCTGATGAAATCAGATACAATTTTTTTTTGTAAAATACACTTCCTTATCCTAAAAAAGCTTAACATAAAAATTTAACTTGGTGGATGATATCTGGCTTTCTCTGTCACACAGAGACTGAAGTCTTGGTCCTCTAAATAAAATATCCCTTAAACCTAAAATGTTTGCTCTGAACTAGAATTCCACCAACAACTAACTGGAGCAGTTAATGGAATATCTTTATTGGGAGCATTAAAGCTTTCTCCTCAGAGAAGTCTCCATCTTTTTTCCTCTCCTTCTGTTCTTTCTTATACTCAGTGCCTTCCTTCCACAGTTCTAAGACTGTCCCTTTATTACACAACTCCCTACCTTTCTGTCTCCTTTAAAAAACAAAAACAACAACAACAACAACAAAATAAAACCATTCCATTATTGCACATCTGTTTATGAAGAAACCTTTTAATCTTCTAAGGACCTTTCCAACAATCAAATCTACCCCTTCTGTGGGGTTGTTGCCAAAGCACTACCAAATCTCACATGCCACTCATCCAGATTCTCACTTATTGCCACTGTTGCCCCTTCACAACTTCTTCTGTGGACATGAGTCACTGCTTTCCATGCAAACTGCCTTCAGCCAGAGCAAGCATCAACTGGACCAACAAAACCAAACGTGTGTCTGTTTGTAGAGCTAGGGCATCAGTCCTGCCAGGAAATGCAGTGAGTCAGAAAACAACCTGGGTGGTAGGTAGTGGAGAGAAATGTTTCTGAGTACCCAAGAGATGCAAAGCACAGAGTTCTGACAACAACTCGGTCAATAGATATTTTACAGTCTCCATTTTACAGGTAAGGACACTGAGTCTCAAAAGTCCCAAATGTGTCTAATTTTAGCCAGTCTCTTTAAGTGAAGCTAGGTCACTACTGAAAATTATGAAGGAGCTGTGTAGCTGACTTCAGTTTGTGCGTAAATCTCTGCAGCAGTTAAACCATCTCTTGCCATCCATGAAAACACCTTGCTTTTCCTCCCCTCGCCTCGGCTACTTCTCTGCCCGGCGCTTTGGTTTTATTCTTCCACTTAACATACTCACCAAGATTCTCTGTCTACTATCTTTTACTGGCCAGGATGTCTTAGACATACTTTCATAGGAAAGTGATAACCATTTTTTATGACTTATCTTTCAAAGATGTGTTAACTAATAAATGAGGAAACTGGCCTCCTTCTTAGCTAGTAAGTATGGGACTGGAATTAAAACTAGGAACAATGGAACACACAATCTAACAGCACAACACTGTATTCTTTCACCCACTCCATGCAACAGTTATTAAAATCAGTTCTTTTTTTATATAACTACAGAAATTATTTTGGAGCTTTTTTAAAAAAATGAAAACTGTAGCAATTACTACATTAAGAATGATAATAATCATGCCAGGTTCCATATGTCTATAATCCCAGTGACTCAGGAAACTGAGACAGGAGGATCTCAAGTCCAAGGGCAGAGACAGCCTGTGCCTGCACAACTTAGCAAGATCCTGTCCCACAATAAAAACTTAAAAAGGGTCTGGGGGGACAGCTTAGTGGTAGAGCACTTGCCTAGCATGCATGAGGCCCTGAGTTCAACTCCCTAGTTTGGCAAAAAAAAAAAAAGAGAGAGAGAGAGAGATAATAATAAAAATCTAAAATCTTATGCAATGACTATCAAGCTCTGAGATACGTGCTTTACAAATATCTAATTTAGTCTTCATAAAAATCACGACACAGATGGTACTATCTTCAGATTTTGAATGAGTATTTTTACCTTTAATATGCTAATGTGCATTGTGAATCTCCAAGAGGAGTATATGATATGCAGCATTCCTGAATACTTCTAATGACAGGGAGTCCCTACCTCATAAGCTGCAGTGACAGGAAGAACTTGTTATTTTAAACGGAGGCTGAAGAAACTATAGAATTAGCAGACATAAGAGAAAGTAGAGAAAGTAGAGGATGGAGTTGCAGACTCTACAGGAGGCACCTAAAGTAGAAATTCAGGTTCACCAGAAACTGGTTGCTCAGATGAAGCAGGATCCACAGAATGCTGACTTAAATAAACAGCTTCTTGAACTCCAAAGCCTAAATCACAGCTTTGAGTGAGAAACGGAAATTGCTGGGCCAGAAACGACATGAGACGTGGAAGATTGTCACGAAGGAAGAAGAAACTAAAGACACAAAAGGGGACCTCAGAACGGCTTCACAAAGTTGCAAGAAGGATGGGATAAGTGCATTTGAAGACAGGGGAGTATTTTAAGGGGAATTAAGGAAGTGTGTCTTTTGCTGTAATAAATTTTTTAAAAATCTAAACATTCATCATATTTTTAATCACACATTGTAACTCAAGAAATTTCATTCTGTTCTGTAGTTTCTAAGTCAGTCTGTGTTTACTGGGAAAATTAAACCCTAATGCTCTTTTGGCATCCATTATATGTTTTGAATTACCATTCCTGTGCATCTAGAATAATTGAGAAAATAGTCACTGAAGTAAGTTTTTGTGTTTTTGTGGTCCACATGAAGAATCCTGGTTGGGAAAGGGTAATAGGAAACTCTCTCCTGAAAAACTCATAGACACTCACAGATTATAGCTATGTGAGTGTGCATTGATATAACAACTGCTAGTGTAATTCTATGCCTGCCGCTGTGCCATTCTGGCTTCTGATCCCACCTAATCTCAGAAGCTAAGCAGGGTCAGCTCTGGTTAGTCTTTGGATGGGAAACCCACTGGGAACCCCAGGTACCATAGGCTTAGGAGAAGGACCTGGCAGCCCACTCCCAGAAAAATTAACCATTGAAAACCCTATGAATAGCAGAAAAGCACCGACAATAGTACTGAGCATGGCATAGTGTCAGGTAGTGTCTTGTCAGTTGTACATAGGGTCACAATGAGTTGGACCTGACATGACAGTACCTAACAACAATTTTTACCTTGAATTTATTTTCTTAATATAAATACATAAGTCCCACTATCAGAGATGGAATTCTGACAATATCTCCTTGAAGACTACATGCTGGATCTCAAAAGAACACATACAGAATTTTCAAAGAGTAACTTAAATACTTCTAAATTTTAAATAGATGAGATTAAAAATTAATATTAGATTGCACACATGAGAACAAAGGGTAAATGGCATTTAAAAATATTCATTCCATTTTGAGACAATCCTTCTGAACAATTATATACAATACTATATATCTCCCACTGCTATAAAAAATGGAATCAATCATAAAAGTCCACAAAAACTGGCCAAAGGTGAAGTATTTCTTCTGCATTTATTACTAGATGATTTCAAATTATTTTTACCCTCTTTAAAATCTTGGGTATTGACTATAAGATTTAAGAGTAAAATAGAGATTTTATGAAAAAAAAATTTGAACAAGCAGGGAAAACATTCATATTTATACATCCATAACACATATTGTCTTTAACATAAACTACATTAGACAAAAGTCTACCTTGTACCTGTTTCAATACAAGCTAAGTGAGATAGTTGTGTTATTATGGATAAGCAGGCCAGGCAGATTTTCATATTTATAAGAGAAATTGTTGAGTAAAACTGATATAGCTACTAGCTGAGGAAGAAGTTGCTATAATTTTAAATTTGTTGATGAATTTTTTAATTGCTACAAATAAACCTGGATAGATAGATTAGGTAGGTAGGTAGGTAGGTAGGTAGGTAGGTAGGTAGATATGCTATATCTCCAATCTAAAAGCAGAGCCAATAAGTAGAAGGTTGACCACATAAAATTTCCATTTTCAGATCAAAACTTATTGAATAACATACACATATTAACAAATTAAAAATACAAGGAGGAAAAGGGAAAACTTCCTTACTGTACATTGCCTCTCAATAACAGTACCTGGAATGATGAAGCTAGAAAATCACCAATAGTTGAGGCAAATTTGAAGAAGAACTGGATATTGATATGGTTTCAAAGCATCTCTGCATAAATTCCTTATTAATTATAAAAGGTAACATGATAAGCTCAGAGTACAGAGACTGGTAAAATACTACCTTAATCAGATGAAAGTCAACACCACCAAAGCTGGGAAAACTGACATATTCTTCTACCTCATAGCAGGATCTGAGAAGAACAAAACACCACTCATCACTTATGAGGTATTTCATCATTGCCTAAATCTAATCTTTAAAACATCAGATGAATTCAGATTTAGAGTTAATCTATAAAACTGCCCTGAACTCTTAAAAAATGACAAGTTCAGAAGAAACAAGGAATGACTGAGTAACCATTCCAAATTAAAGGTGACTACATGAGACATAAATATACACTATGACCCCAGGTTGGAATGTGGGCTAGGGAAAAAGGTTGTTATAAAGGATATGATCAAGACAACGTAGAATTGTATAAATTTGGACTTTAACTGAAATAATAGAATTGTATCAATATTAAATTTACTGATTTTACAATGGTATTGCGGTTGTGTAAGAGAGTAACCATGTTCTTATGAAATATAAACTATAATATTTAGAGGTAAGAGGGAAGGATGTCCTCAAATTAATCTCAAATCATTCATAAGATACACAAATATATGTGCATATGTAAAACACAAACAATAAAGGAAATAAGGCTAAATGTATACTACTCATGATAATATATCAAAATAAATTATGAAGAAATTTTTTAATGTATCTATCCATGATGTCATATCATTTGGTTCAATATCTACATGCTTATTAACATAGGTTGCATGATTAAAAATATGGTGAATGTTTAAATTTAAAAAATTTTTTATAGTAAAAGACACATTGCCATTAATCCTTCTCAGAATGCTTCCTCTGGCTTTGAACACACTCATCCCATCAGTCTTGCCATTTTCTGAAGCAGTTTTATAAGTCCTCTTTCATGATCATCTTTGTTTCATCCCCCTTTATGACAATGTTACATGCCACACATTGCTTCTGGTATAGCAATTTCTGTCAAATAAAACCTTATGGTGTTTCGTCATCCACCTTATTCACCAGATCTGGCACCGTCCAGCTTCTGGCTCTTCCCCAAAGTCAAAATGACCATGAAATGTAAGTGTTTTGAGTCACTTCAGGACATCAAGGCAGTCACAACAGTGCAATGAAAGACACTCATGAAGGAGGACTTCCAGAATTGCTTCAGAAAATAGCAAGAAAGATGGGCTACATGTGTTCAAAGCCAGAGGAAATATTTTGAGAAGGATTATTGGCATTGTGTCTCTACTGTAATCAATCTTTTCATTTAAACATTCACTGTATCTTTTGATCACACCTTGTATTTAATCAACTAGAAACCACAAGTTAGGAAATCATAATTGTTCTACTTTGGTACCACTCTCAAACATGTGAACCTGGATGAAATTCAAGTCAATATACAGACATGCTGAATATATCGTCAATAGTTCACATTCTCATAGCAGATATTACATTTTTGCAATCATATTTTTTCAATAGGTTGTTGGCCCAAGATACAACAGGAAATTTTCTGAGCTAGTGGAGTAGGACATCCCCAAATGAGCAGTCCCGTCATCACTGATATTGCATCTCACTTTTACTTGAGCTCATAACATGGAAAAGCAATTCATGTCCTATAATATGTTTCATAAGAAAAGCAGAACTCTTCTAATTCTTTTCCAAGTAATCCTGGGACAATAGTAAATTTTGCATCCAAATTTTGAAAGGAGTGTTTTTACAACTGGAAATCTCACTGAAAAAGGGTAAGCTGTAAATTATTTGCATAAAACTAAAGATAAAACAAATAATTCCCAAAAGAAAAAAATCCACTCTGTTCTGTCCCCTACACTCAACAAACAATATTGGATTACTCGGTATTGTGCTTATTGGTTTTCTTAATAAATTGGATCCCCACATACTGCACCACATGGCACTAAAGGCCCAGGAAGCGAGCACGTAACATCATAAAATATTTTTTGAAATGATCATTTTGAGGATGGATTTAACACTAAACATATCCATGCATAAAGGCAGAGTTTTTATCTAAGTATAGTAGTAATGCATTCTTTTTCTATAAACTCCAGGATACAGAAAAAACAGCTGACCAACAGTACAAACATTGAAGGGCATTTCTCAAGATTGGTTCACCTATGGAAAAATCCAAAATTGAACTGCTCTGTTGAGGATGCATAAAAATGACAAGTTTCATCTTCCTTCTCCTCCTCCCAGTAAGATGACATGGAGCACTGATCCCAACTACAACAGAATTCACTGAGATATTCAACATTCCCTTCTGTGTCTCTCTTGGCACATCATCTCAATTATCTGGTGAGACTAGAGTTACAATTTCTATGACACATTTTATTTTCCATACAAACTGAATAGGCCTACATGAACATTTCCCCCATTCCATTATCCCTGGTTCCATTAGCACTTGCCACTAATTCAACTGTCAATACCACAGTCTGGCCTCAGCCTCCTTTCCAATATCATCTCCCTTCTGGCTATCTCATACTCCAGCTATTCTGCTTTAGTCATTGTTGCCTAAATATGATATTTATGCTCTCATTTTTACTTTCCAGTCATTCATTGCTCCCAGAATATCTTTAATCTCTTCTCTCTATATTAAAATCATATTTACAGGTATACCTGAAGATCTTCGCTGGCTTCCCCCATCTTCCTAATTAGGATTGTTTTTCCTTCCTGTGTTCTCCTAAAACATTTTGATGTATCTTGATGTATTTTTTCTTTCAAGTTGGTATTAGTGTTTTGTTTTGTATTTTTATATCCATCATTCCCCATACAGAAAACTTCTTGAAGTCACAGATATGTTTTCATGTTTGCTATTTCTATGCAATTTTAAAATAGCATGTTGTCATATTAAATGTTTCTGTAATGAATGAACTGATGAACTAAAATGGAAAATATCAAAAGGCTTTGAACAAGGTAAACAAGGCAAACTATGGGAAATCTACACTGTTGGTAAGGATAAAATTAATTGTGCAGTTTTGAGTTTTAAGGGGAAGACAAGCCTCAGCATATACTCATTTTGTTTTATTTTAAACCTTGACTATTTCCAGAAATAATATTGACCCAGGAGATCTTCAAATTTTCATATTGGCTCCACCCACTATTTATATTCTTTACTCTCCAATGCCCTATAAAGGAGGGGCTCCATAAAGCACACAAAAAAAATCTGGGACTCCTTTTAAAATTTTTGTGGTGACAGCAGAGCTTCCAACAAATGCAAGGTCATTCTAAGCACAAGACCCTCTGCCACTATACATGTTACATGGAGCCTGCACTGTCTCTAGTTTCTAATTCTTTCCATTGAACTAAAAACCCAAAATTCTCACACAAAATGAATAATGATTTCCTAATAAGCTCTCACAAGAAACGGAACAAAAAGAAGGGCTCATATTTTTAAATTCTTCTCAGATCTATTATTTAAGTTTCTTTCTTGTCCTATGAACAGAATTCTCTGGATTATATTTCCTCCCAGGTCTACTTTCAAATTATTTTTTTCCAGGTTCCCAGTCTTGCAAAAAACTGCTTGTGAACTTTCTCTAAAAGGAGACCGTGGGATGCTTTATTACATTCCAGGCTCTGTTGATGAATGCTTTGTTTTTTTGGTTATGGACTCTGTTCATCTCAGTTTTAGATAATTTTTTTAAAATGGGCCTGCTCAGAATACCTCCTCTCCAACACAAGAAAATTTCATTTGCAAAAAAGTCAAATGCATAGGATTGATTCTGGCCTTGCAAGACCCATTATTTTTAAAAGCATTTCATTTGTGAGTGCAGCCTGCAACTTGAGCCTTCACTGGGGTGCCGACTAAGGAGGAAGTCATGGGGAGGGAGGAAGAGGGAGACCCAGGCCAATAAGAGAGCAGGCCAGAGGTATGCTGGGTTATAATTAATGACATGAGGTTACAACTTGCAGCTGACATCAGTTACAGTAAAAGGTCAGCCTCCCGCTGCAATTTGCATTTACTGACTTAGAAGGGAGTCTCTGTGTTTCCCCTTTCTTCTGCTTCCTCAGGGTCAGCTAACGGATCCCTGTTGCATTCTTTCCTTATTCCAGCAAAGATTCTTTTTCACTTTTTACACAGATATACACCTTACACTCACCTGCATACACTCACTGCCACGAACTCCTGCTGACGCACAGGGACTCAAAGACAGAGGGCGCCCCTGTGGTTTGCACATCAGGAGATGCTACTGCGGAAATGAACTCTGCTCTTCTGCCAAGTCCTCTCCCTTTTCCAGTGACATTTGTAAGGACAAAGGGGCAGATTAGATAGGCCTTATTTCCAGCAGATAAGAGGACATTCACTGCTAAGCACAGAACAGTTTCTGTGGCAAAATCATTTTATGTGAAATTCTCAAGACCTTGAGGAATCTCTACCTCTGGTAGAAGAAATTATGGTGATGTTGGGGAGAAGGTGGGGAAATAGCCAGCTGGATAAATCTGGGGGCCCTACACCATCACGTTTGCTGTGGCCATTCTCTGGGGAGCTGGGTATTTAGGAGAGCAGAGATCACTCCAATGCTACTCCACAAAAGGAGATAAAACCTGTTTCCTTAAAAACCCTTCTGTTGGCAGAAGGTTTGCTCCTCTTCCTTCCCACCCCACACCCTTCCCCTACAAATGCCTCCAGTCCTTATTCAAACCTCCATCATCCATCCCAACAATTGCCCAAAGTCAATCATTTATGTAATGTCCTTCATGACTTGACAGTTCCAGTTACCATTGGTCCCATCATTTACCTAATATTTTTCTTTTCATGACTCATTTTTCTTAAGTACAAATTGAATATCTCTAATCAAAAAAAAAAAAATCCAAAATCTGAAATGCTCTAAAATCTGAAACACTTCTGGAGCCAATGTGATATCACAAGTGGAAAATTCGACATCATGAAACTTTGTTTCATGCAAAAGATTATTAAAAGTACTGTACAAAACCACTTTCAGGTTATGTGTATAAAATATATATGAAGCAAAAATTAATTTCATATATAGATTTTGGTCCCATACCTAAGATACATGCTTATGTATGTGTAAATATTCCAAATACAAAAAAATCTACATCTGAAATACTTACGTTTCTAAACACTATGGATAAGGAATACTCAAACTGTATATGCATTTTTAATGGAAACTTTTTATCACTACTGAATGGCAACCAATATCACTTGCAAAAAAATAGAAAAGAACATTTAAAGTAAATGCTAAATTAGAATAATACAAAAGCACTCATTAAGGAACATTACAGCCATCTTGCATAACATCTATAGAACCTGGACTCTTGCTGTTTTCTGGGACTACTTGAGAAAACTAGCTACCTTAATCAATTTAAGTCAAAATTTTCATCATTAAGTAGTTGAGCCTCTTTGATTAAAAACTCTCTCATTCCTTCTTCAAGATTGACTCTGAAATAACTGGAGGAAGGAAGAAAGGGAAGGAGAGAGGGAGGGAGGGAAGAAGGGAAGGAGGGAGGAAAGAAGGAAGGAAGGAAGGAAGGAAGGAAGGAAGGAAGGAAGGAAGGATATTCAGGAATTCAGCAGGGCCAGAAGAAAATATATTTTGGATCTTATCAGTTTCTGCCTAATCCACTCATCAGAATCCTTGCTATGCAAACCGCCCAGAAGTTTGAGCTTTTTAGTTACTCTGCAAGGGTTTACTGAGCACATATCAGGACTCAAATCTTGTACCTGAACTATTCCTAGAAATTGCAAGTAAGAACTCACAGTTTATTAGGAGAACTGGACTTAGGAATCCCAAACCCATTTAATCCAGCCAAGTCTGATGACCTTCCTAAATGAAAAAAGGAAGACCATTTCAAAGTCCAATTTGCATGCAAACTTGAGTTTTGAAATTCAAATCTCTATCCAGCTCCAGGCTTCCTGGTGCAATGGTACTCACACACTTGCTCCTAAGAACAGCCTGTTCCCATTTGAAGCATCCAGATCCTGCCTGTCAGGGGCAGGGATAGCTGGCTGATGGATTGCTCATGGCTAGAAAAGGTGGCTGCACACATGGATGGGATACACAAGTTGGCTCATAAAACTTATGAGCCATGTTCTGTGGTGTGACCTGGGTGAGAGATGGTTCAGCTTCAGTAAAGGGATAATTAAAAGCAATTAAGTGTTGCCAGAGAGATAGCAGAATTCCGCTCAGACCTAAGGGCTATGTAAACTCAGTCTGGGACAGAGCCAGGAGCCAAGTCCTTCACCCGATTGACTCAAGGAAGAAAAATCTCTCAGAAGGTGATTGAGCCATAGGAAGCCCTGCACAATGAGAAGTTGGTCTCACCAAGATGACAGCAATGAATGGGGTCTGAAAAAAATTTTGCCCTCCTATACATCTTATCTCATCTGCCTATCAAAACATACCCTCACCTCACCGTGTTCCCAGACAATTCCTACCCAGAAGAAAGGAAAGCCATTCATACAATTATTGCATGCCTTTTTCTGATTTCTTGGCCATAATCTCCTGTGGAAGGGCCCAAAGAAATGGGATACAGGGCAGAAAAAAGGTAATGTGGGCAAGAGAGCAGGGGAAACAGTATCTAAGAATAGATGGTTCTAGGTAGCAATACAAGAAGCACAAGATTATAAAGTATAGGGAAGAATAGAGCCAGGAGATTCCAGCAAAGCCAAGAGGTGGGTACTGCTGCAGGATGGGGGCCAACATAAACATGGAATATTGTCTTGGTTTCCTAGGAAGTTGGGGATAATAGGACTGGCAAGCACCTTGTAGGTGGTAGCCTTTCTAACAGTCATCTATTATTGCTATTTTATTACTTCTTATACTAGGTAAATTTAAGTCCCTCTCGTACCTCTAACTATAGTCATTTTCCTTTAGGGAAAATAACACTCCTTTGAGAAAACATAAGGAAGGCCCAGATTAGGATTAAATATGCACAGATTTTTATAGAAAGTAAAAGATAGGGATTCTGTATACCTAGGCTCTTTGCTATTTGCATCCCCAAAGCAAAACAAGAAAAAAGATTTTACACACAGGGGCTTAGTTATTCTCCATGACCACTTCTTAGTGTTGAAGGGACAGACAAAAACATAAAATTTGTATATTATAGCCAACAGAATATATTGCTTTCTGTATTCCCAACTCCAGACACCTCAGAGAACTTCAAAAGTCCTTAAAAACTGTCAACAGCGAAAAATAGAGCTTTTGCCTTATATGAGAAAAATGAATTTCCTTCTGGAAAGATATATACAATCGAAGTTATATAGAGATCTACAAGAGTACCAATGAGAGTGTGGATGGGGTTAATGGCAGCTTGTGAGAGAAAGTGGGTATGTGTCTATAGACTAAAGGAAAAAAATCTAGAAGTACGGTCACGTTTAAATTTCTCTTATTGTTTTGAAGGAAAGAAAAAGGAAAAGCACGCTAGGCACCATGGCACACATCCATAATCCCAGTGACAAGGGAGCCTGAGGAAGGAGGATCGTGAGTTTGAGACTAGAGGCAGCCTGTGCAACTTAGTGAGACCTTGTCTCAGAATCAAAAATAAAAAAGGGGTTGGGGGTGTGGCTCAGTGGTAGAGCACTTGAGTAGATGCATAAGGTTTTGGTTCAACCCCAGGTATCACCAAGAGAGGGAAAGGGAGGAGGAGAGGGAGAAAGGAATGGAGGGAAAGAAGAAGGGAGAGGGAAAGACAGGGAGAGAGAGAAAGGGAAAGGAAGAGTGCACACAAAGGAGAAAACACAATATAATTCAATCAGGACTCCATCAACCACCACGCTGTCATGAATTTACTGACTAAATTTTTCTACACTGTATCTACTTCTCTTCACATTTCACAACCAACATCCTATAAAAAAGCTTTGATCAGTTCTTCCCCATGATACTGTAAATGCTTCCTAACTGGTGTATCCACATTTGTTCTTATTTCACTTTCAACCCATTCTATATGACTGCTGGCATGATACATTAAAAATTCAAGCGTCATGGTGGCGCACGCCTGTAATCCCAACGACTCGGGTGGCAGAAGCAGGAGGATCACAAGTTTGAGACCAGAGGCAGACTGTGTAATTTAGTGAAACACTGTCTCAAAAAGTTTTTAAAAAAAAAAAGTGAGCTGGAGGTGCAGCTCAGTGGTACAGTACTTGGAAAGCATGCAAGTGCAATGCCCTGGGTTCAACCCCCAGTACTGAAAAAAAAAAAATTCAATTCTCTCATGTCATTCCCTGGATTAAACTCTTTTCAGACAATACAAAGTTCTTAGACAAAAGGCCAAACTCCTTCACAAGGAACTGCATCACCCAGGCCCTTTCTCCCTTGCCAGCTTCCTCTCACCCACTTTGCCTATCACTTGATGGGCTTTAGCCCCAGACAGGACCACTCCCCAGGTCCCTTTCTCTTCACCCAAACCCACTTCCTCATGGAAGCTTTCTTGACTTTTCCACTCTGGTAAGGTCTTCCTTAAAAGTACCTATATTTCTCCATCTATGGCATGTATCACAATATAAAGTTATTAATTTACAATTAATTATTGCACATTTATTTTCTTCTGATAAAATAAAAACTTATTAGGGCTAGGTCATGGTTTTTTTTCTCCATTTCCTCAGAGCTTATAAAAGCATCACATAGTGACTACTATGATTGAGTGCTCACTTCACATAAGGCATTGTTTTAAGAATTTATGTGCATTAACTAATGTAGTCTCATCACAGCCCTTTGGGTTAGGTGCTGTCGTCATTCTCATGTTATATTTGAAAAATACCTAGAAACAAGGAGATAAGAAATTTGCCAAATATCATGTTACATTGAATGATGGAGCTAGAATTGAAACCCAGACAGACTTAAGATTTTTAATTCTTTCCTTAATTATAAGTGTACATTCCACAAAGTTGGCAGTTAGTAAGCATTTGTTAAATCAAATTTTCTGCTAGGCAAAAGATGTTTACCAAGCAGCTATGGCCAGGCATTCCGTTTGATACAGGAGAGAGAAAATCAAGAAGGACATAGAGAACTCAACTTTCACTACATATGTAGTTTAGCTCTTAGTTTTCCAGGTTAAATATTTTTACACTTTTCCATCTTTGATGATCCTTTTTATATTGTTACCCTTTCCATGCCATATATATTGACTCTCTCATAAAACTGGCCCAGAAATTTTGCCTTTGAGGAGTTTTCTAATTGAGTGTCATATTTAGTGCTGAGCTTTCTGGAAACTCACTATTTATATTGCTTGCTGAACTGAAGATTTGAAGCATTTACTGATGAAGCTCAAAGAACACAGCCTTCAGTATGGATTGCACCTCAACATCAACAAAAAAAATCCTCACAACTGGGTCAGTAAGCAATTTCATGACAAATGGAGAAAACAATGAGGTTGTCCAAGATTTTGTTTTACTTGATTCTAAAATCAACACCCACATAAGTAACAGACAAATCAAAAGATGTATTGCAATGGGAAGAGCTGTTGCAAAAGACCTCTTTAAAGTGTTGAAAAGTAAAGATGTCACATTGAAGACAAAGGTGCTCCTGACTCATACCATGATATTTTCAGTTGGATCGCATGCTTGTGAAAGCTGGACATTTAGTAAGGGAGACAGGAGAAGAATGGATGCTTTTGAATTATGGTGCTGGAGACAAATATTGAACACACCCAGAACTCCCAAAAGAACCAACAGATCTGTCCTAGAAGAAATGCAATCAGAGTGCTCCTTGGAAGCATAGATGGCTAAACTATGTCTTATGTAATTTGGACATGTCAGGAGGGATCAATCCCTGGGGATAGACATCATGTTTGGGAGAGTAGCGAGTCAATGGAAAAAAAGGAAGACCCTCAACTAAAAAAGATCATGTGCCTAGCACAGTTTTGGGGATTATTTCATTTTGTTATACATAGGGTCACTATGAGTCAGACCCAACTCAACAGCACCTAACAACAACAAACAACACATATATGTATGTGGGGGGGAGACAAAAAATTATACATCACTCCATGTCTGACAAAAATAATTGTTATGGCACATCAGGAACCTTTCTAGGTGCCCTGAAACTCTAATAACTGAAATTGACACTGTTTTGGACAAATTTGAATAGCTATTTGCAGAAGATGCAAAAACAGTTTAATTTTACCTATATTGAACAGAAGCTAAGAAAACTCAACTTAATTATTTTATGATAGCATTATTTTGTCCAAAGTACTACCCAGAGTAGAGGTTGATCAATATAAACAAGTAGTTCTTTATTGCTACAGTTTGCAACATTTTTGAAAAGTTGAAAAATTACGAACTCCCTTCATCCAAAATAAAACAAAACAACAAAAATGGATCTATGCATGCAAACACCAATACAGCCATACAATTACCCTCACATGGGTTCAATTTTGCCTTCAGTTGCAATGAGTAGATACACCTGAGACAGATTTGTCCTCCCCAAAGGATCCCAAATTAAGAAATCAATATCTAGTGGAATATGTGATTGCAATACTACTTAAAATTTAATAGGCTTATGAATCAATAGATTGACTCAGAAACAAAGGGACTTTTAAAGAAAATGTAGATTACGGTACAGTAGGTCTCAGTGGGGTCTTACAATTTGGCATTTCTAATGAGCTCCCAGGTGATGTCACTGCTACTGGTCCCTACATCACACAGTGAGTAGCAAGGCCTGAGACAATCTCTCAAATGTTGATTGTCTCAACTAGACTTTTGATAAGATTGAGGAGCAACTGATTCAAAATTGAGCTTTCTGCTGCGTACCCATCTTCCAAATTTTCGATAGCATTTATTGACAAGTGATTGATTTGCTTGAGACACTGTGCTTACTAGATACCCTACGAATACAACTCATTTCTTGCTCTGTGAGTAGACACCTTTGCGCAGAAGGGGCCTACAACAGAATCTGCACACATGGTCACTGGTTATGAGAACATTGTCTTTGGATTTGTTCAATATTTGAGTACTTGATAGAGGTACAAGGTTTCTGTCATAAGAGAGGATTTTCAAAGTATTCTTCCACAGCTACAACCATTCTTCATATTGAAACTTTAATGGACATAAAATCAATCCAATAAACAACAAACTGCTTTACTTATGGGTGGGGTGATGTGGAAAGGAAAACACTGAATCCCACCTTTCTGGAGAAATCTCTACAGCAATATTGACACCTCTGGGTGCCTCCTGGAAAACGTTCTCAAGTTTGATGCTAACACACCTTGAAAAACACTGTAAGGTGATTTGAAATGGTCTTGATTTTACTAGTAGGCCACCTCAGGAGCACAAGTCCCAGCATCTGAAGGTGTGTGGTTTGGGATACCAATACCTTCACTTCATGGATTTGAGTTTAATAACCCTGGTTTTGAAATGTTCTTCCACCCCCAAATTTACACCGGTTACTTTAAAAGCATGTGATTCCATTACTTTCCAACTTAATTTGGACCCGGAGTTTAAATACAATACAAACATTTTGGTATTTGTCCATTATTCCTTCTCCCAGAATAAACAGGCTGTTTTAAAGCCAGAAGTCTCTGGTCATGAGTCTGACAATTGTCCTCCTGCTGTGGAGAACCTAGACCTGCTGATCTGCCCCCTCCCCCAACTTTCAATTCCAGTGTGTAATTTTTTTAAACAATATTAACTTTTCACTTAACTGCTAGAAATTTTAAAGAGCAGACAACTGCAGCTTGAAGTGCTGAAACAAAGGAAAGGAGGAAAAAAGAGAGAAAAGCCTCACTGCTGAGATTTTGTTTTGAAGGAGAGAGAGAAAGATTTTGTATTTCATAACAGAGCATTAAAATGTATAGGCCCACACAATGAAAACCTTGTGTTTTATTAAAATGAAAAAAAAAAAAGATTTCTCAAGGCCTCCATTACTCATTTCCGGATAGAATGGCAAAACTTCAAGTTTGAAAAGACTCAAGTAGCTACAATCAAACTTTCCCTGGTAGCAGCTGATAACGCAGCAGTTTCCAGAAATCCATTTTGTAGATTGTGCAGCTCAGCTATTTTCGGGACACTCAGAGACTGAACTCTGTACAAAAGAGGTGGTACACAGAAAGCCTGGGGATACTTAGTGCTGGCAGTTTCCCCATTATTTTAGGGTGAAAACTGAGTGTGAATTCAATGGGTAGGTGAAGAGGTTGCTACCATAATGCAGAGGTCAATGTTTCTATACCGACACTCCCCTGTTCCAAAGGACCAATGCAAACCACTTACAGGCCTACTCATCCACTCAGCTTCCTCTCCAACCAGTGGACTGACCAGGTTCTGAGACTCCAGGGTAGACATCAGGTAGCAAACAGCAAACCTCATGCCAGTTCCTCATTTAGGTTAGAGAACAGGCACCTGGTCTTCATTAACATTGCTGCTATAGTTAATGCGTTGCAGGTGTGAAAGTGTGTGGCTGAAATCTGACAAAACACCTGTCTTTTGTGGCACCATTAGATCTGCCTAGTGTGGGACACGACCCCCTCGGGTGTGCTTTCTCCTGCCTTGAAAGCCACAGTAAGCATTGTCCTGTAATTACAAAATCAGAGTCATCATTGCTGGGAAGAATTCCTTAACAAATTATACCTAATTAGTCTGAAATTACCTTTAATTCATGGTGAAACCATAGGCTTAACTGTGTTCTATAACACCTTCCTTTTTATCTTTATGCAAATATGATTATACACTATCAAACTGGCACCACCAGGCATAAAAAACAGCTGCAGCTAGTTCTTTGGTTACTAAATGGGAACTGGACGGGTGCCATTGATTATGTTTTCTGGAATGCTGCATCAAAAATAATAATATCAGCCAGTTCCTTCCCTGTAAATTCTAGTTTTCTTCCCCGCCCACAGAATCCTAATTGAAAGCTGTGAGATTGATCTCTCTTGCCCAACCCCCACCTCCTCACCCCATTTTCTGCAGACACATGTACATCTTGCTGCCACCTGATCTCTCAGAATGTCCTTAAGTGTCAAAACATGTCTCATTTTATTTCTAATCACAGCATCTTATGATGTGGCTTCTTCAATTCCCATTCTCATCTCCAGTCATCAGGCACCTTTGGATTCAATGCACTTTGGTTCATATACTTTGGATTCAAAAGTTGCATACATAGCAGACATTGATCTAAGAGCTTTCCAGACTCCCTTATTTAATCCTGGCTGCAAACCCATGCACCTTGTACTATTATCATCCCCATTTTGCAGAAGACAAAACAGAGACATAGGCTCTACCTTGCATGATGTCAGACGTCTGGCAAGAAGAAACAGAGCCAGGAACTCTTACCCACGCCATCTGTCCCTAGCTTGCTCTTTTCCACGAGAATGTGAATTCCCAACAATGCATATTCTAAGGTCCCCTAGTTAACATGGATCACTTCCAATTCTTCCATCACATTTCTGAGCCCAACATTGTAAGAAATCCTATCCAGTTAGGTAGCATGTAAAAGTGAAAAGTATTGTTCTTATCATAAAAAGAAATCATAACTAGCTCCGCCCTTGGTTCCACACAATTTGTATAGTAATAATATTTCCTCCTCCACCCCATAGGAATGCATTTTCAGAACGGAAGTCATGTTTTCTGTTTCTTTTAAAGCAAACAATGTTTGGTATATCATTGGTACTGCAAGTATTTTAAGCAGATCACATTTGGGTAACTTTTGCTCTCATGTGAAAAATTATTAAGATCCTTTCACTAAACCAGGGTTCAATTCTTCAGAAAGCAATTAACATATTAAACGCTACTTTAGAGTTTATAGCCACTTGCTCCTTTCTAAATTCTCTAGAAAATTCCTTGGGAAGTCAACCCTAGCTTTGCTGTTGTCATTGTCAGCCTACAAATAATGACAGCCTGTAGTGTTCCTAAGGACACCCCAACTCCAGGTTTTCTGAAGATTAACTTTTAAAAAGAATCCCAGGCCACATCTCGGTTACTTTCCAACAAGCTATGCTTTTGTAACTAAAAGAGATTACTTTCTTGAACAATTTCTTGCATACCAAGCTTGGTATGCAAAGCCAAGCACATACCAGGTGCCAACATTGTACCAGGCACCTCTGGAGGATGCCTTGCCATCTGCTGGAATGTAGCAGTGAACAGGTTAAAAAACAATCACAACAGTACTAGCAATACAATTTTGACTGAATGCCATTTTTATCAAGTATCAATCAATTAAAATGAAAGCATTTTCTTGATTGTTGCTCATAACAGATATCCAGGTCCATCTGTGGCTATTTTATTTACGACATTGCCATTTTTCACCAACAAGAAGTTGGCTAAAAATCAGATTCGAGAATCTTAATCAAAATCATAACACTGTCTTCTCATTTAATGCCTCCATTCAAGTTCATGTTACCACTAGGTAGAAAAGGGAATCTTTGTGAAGGCCAATTCTGACTTCCGCACCATGGTAAGCTACACAGCCGGCCCACAGCTGAGGGATGAGCTGTGTTTCTTTGCAATATATTTATTAGGTTGATTCCCACAAGTTTAAGAACACTGTAATTAGAGACACTGCAGGGTCACATTAGACTGAGCCCAATAAAAGAAGAAGAGGAAATTGAACTCACTCTCAACCTCTTGCCATGAAGTTTAGAATTTTCAACTCGTTTCAAAGCAGAGGATGTCCCTTTCCACATCTTTCAAGTTTTGTAAACACTGCAAGTGCTACTGGCTTCCTTTTAATCAGTAAGGGCCACTAGCTTATGTTTATTATTCCTAATTATTAGACCCTCTGCAAGAGAACATTACTGCCGACAATTTATATTAGTGATGACTCAACGTGATTGGTCAGTGGTATAATCCCCTCTTTCTTTATCCCACTATTAATGTTTATGATCATTTATAACCTTCACACTTTGGCATGCCATGTTTTCCCCCAAATAATTTTCTCTAACCCTACTTAACAATTTGTAATTACCATAACCATGGCATGGTCTATTTGAGGCTGAAACATCCGGTTGGAAAAGGAGGAAATTTTGGTTAAACATCTGGATGTTTGAGTTGCATGAGGCCAAACATCTGGATGTTCCCAAATATTTTTCTCAAATATTTGAAAACATCCACATTTTCCCTCATGTAGACAAAACATCCAGACTATTAACTGAAGTCTTCTCTTTTCATCTGGACATTTGGCCACTGAATTTTCTTTGAGTCCTTTACATAAAAATATCCATGCATCTGTTTTATGTAGCTATTACTATAATAAAATAAGAGACATGAGGGAAAAGAGCATCCTCTTGTTCTCTGGCAATTCTTTCTAGTTTTTCAGTAACATTGTCAAACAATACACTGAAATGCAAATGGTCCCCAGAAGGAAAATCTTTTCGAAGGAGGAGGAGGGAGAAGAGGAAGAGGTAGAAAAAGAGAAGGGTGTAGAAGAGGAGGAGGAGGAGGACAAGGAATAGGATGAGGACGAGAAGGAGGAAAAAAAGAAGCAGGTGTATGAGGAAGAGGAGAAGAGGCGGGGGGGAGGTACAAAATGCTTTGTATCCCAGTATATTCTAAAAGATAAAAAGAAAATAATTCAAGTGTAGGGTCTCAGGAAGAAATTCTCCTCCCTACCTTATTTGTTGCCAGTAATAGTACTTTCTGAAGCAACAGCCTCTGCATTCCTTCCCCAGCCATGCTCTTCTCCCTCCTGCTGTCTTCCATTCAGAGATGGACAAAGTTCCACTAGAAGATGAGCTAATAAAACATCCAACACTCTGGCTAGATAAAGTTAACTCAACACTCTACAAATATGTGTGCTAAGGAAAAATGCAAATTTTAATGCAATAGCCTCAAATTAAAAGTTGGTAGCCACATTTAAATATGTGAACTCTGAGGTTGTGTGTAATCATTTACACACATAGGTGTTTTGTGATGAGTGGCAGAGTACCCACAGATTTCCTAAATCTCTCAAGGGTTGTTTTTCAGGGAACACCTTCTCCTAATGGCCATATTTGTAATACTTTCTAAAACTATTTGTGAGTAGGGAGAATAGATGCCACTTACTTCACAAGATTGTTTATGATAAATTCCAATAATATTTTGTTCCCTCTGTTGGACCGGATTCAAACATAACATGAAAAAAATTCAAAGATATCAAAGTTGCTTTGCATGTGGTTGCCCACCGCATACACTCCCTCTTAGCTATGGGTTGTTAGGTTGCAAGAAACCGTTGTCCACTCACGCTCATGAAGGAAAAGGAGTGAAGCTTAGGGAGAAGGTGGAATCTCTTGGAAACAGATTGCAGGAAATACAAATGGGCCTCACAAGCTGCTACAACTTAGGACCAGCAAAGCCCTGAGGCCTGATGAGCCACTCTCCCGTCTCAGGCTCAGACCACATGGCCCCTCAGCACTGGGCCCCAGTCCATCTAATTGCTCTTTCTTCATGTTCTCACAAGTAAATAAGGATAACACTAGTAGCCACCTTAAAGGTTAAAAGACCTAGCAGTGAGTTAGTTCATAAAGAATGCTTACAAGAATGTCTGTCTCCTATGAGCACCCCAACAGTTGAGCACCACCCATTGTTGTTACTGATTATTCTCTTTGCAGACCAACTCTCCTGCTGGCTCTGCAGTACAAATGACTTCTGAATGGCCACATTCACATGACAGACTCAGCTCCCCGGGTCTGTGTGATTCTCGTTCTCACAGTTACCTGACTGGGGATTCTAAACTGCCATTTGAACTTCTCCAGGGAGAGAAGCTGATGAGCCCAGCTTGGGGCAAGCGTGTACCTCTGGCCTACCAAATGTTGTCCTGCCCAGGGTTGCAATGAGACTCACTCATTCCTGAACTGCTGGGGCCAACTTAGGGAAGCAAGTGTGGGCCAGGGAGCAATGAGAACACATTCCTAATAAAAGTATCAAAATTTAAATATTTTCCATTAAATGCCTTTATAATTTAAAATTAGAACACATAGCTGAGCACAAAGCAAAATTAAATATCACTAATCTCAATACTCAGAGAAGCAGATTTTAATATTTTGGTACATATTTTTATACATACATTTTATAAACGTAAAATAATTTTAAATTAAATGTGCATTTCATTTGGAGTGGGTTTTTTTTCCACTTTATAACCAACTGTGAACATTTTCCCTTATTGTTTTTAGGTGCCATCAAGTTAGGTTTGACTCACAGCAACCCTATGTACAACAGAATGAAACACTACCTGACATTGTGCCATGCCCAGCACTATGTCAGTGCTTCTCTGCTATTCATAGAGTTTTCAGTGACTGGTTGGGGATTGTTTCAGGAATGGGCTGCCGAGTCCTTTTCCCCATTTATGTGGTGCTGGGGATTGAACCCAGGGCCTCAGAGAGCACATAGCAGCATTCTACCAACTGAGCTAAACCCCAGCCCCATTTTCCCTTAGGTATTAAGTATTACTCTACCATATATTCCTTAGCGGCAGCATATCATATGATTAAATATGTATGTTGTTGTTAGGTGCCGTCAAGTTGGTATCCGACTCATAGTGACCCTCATAGGGTTTTCAATGGCAGATTCCTTCGGGATTGCCTTGGGAGTGGATTGCCAGGTCCTTCTCCCATGATTAAATATGTATACAATACAATATTATATAATAGCCCATTTTTAAACATTTTGATTTTCCCAATTTTACAATTCATGACTCGAGCTCTAACATAGCTTCTTTTGTGTTAATCATTGTGTATATCACTTTCTTCACTTCTAGTGAAATAAGAAAGAAAAATTCATGTTGGTCATTTTCTATTTTATTTTTATTAATTATCTAAGGATTTGCCTATTTTCTTCTTTGTTTTTTCCAAAGAACCACTTCTTGTATTTATTAATCAATATATCAATCAATCATTTAGGCAGGCTTCAATGCTAAGTGATGTAAAGATAAAAGTCAAGACATGGTAAGATTCAGAATATGATGATGAGGATGTCCATCATTACTCTTTTGAAATGGAATTAATGGTCTGTCCAGCCACATCAAATTTTCTGAGACTATAAACCCACTCTGTAAGAGGGAAACCTCCATTGCTATTTCCTCTCTCTGCTTATAAAGTTAAATATATGCCCAATAAATCAGTACTGCCAATTGTATTACTTGGATATTTATTTATTTACTTAGCCTGGTCAAGGTGTCAAGTAGAGAGAAAATTTCTAATAAGATTCTAAATACTATTGGTCCTGACCATTTTCCCTTGTTTTTCTGACACGGTCTGCATTATCTATTTCATGATATATCTAGGACCTACTATAAATTTACCATAGATTAAAACTTCAAATACTTACATTGCCTTTCCTTGTCCTATTTATTATTACTTGACAAAAATTCTTCTCTTGTGTCTGAAGTTAACCCAGATTGTTTCTTCCCCCTTGAACTTTCAGACTCGTAAGGCCATGTACTCATCAGTATAAGTCTATTTATTGAGTTATATCACAACAGCAACATCAATATTTTCTGGGATTTGTTGAGCCAAATGTCATTTAATCTTTTTGAATGTTGTTTCTCTTCTTCTTTTTCTGACTTCTCAGCAACACTCACTTTCTATAAGCAGAAGCTCAGTAGTACACCCTCTACATGCTTACTGTAGCTCTGATTGCCCTTATTTCTTTGTCATTCACTTCCATGTTGGGAAATTTTTGTGGGGCATATAGTCTATATCCTTGATTTGATTTATTATGTTGTTATTTATATTCCGGATACATTTTAAACACTTCTTAAGGTTTATTTTGAAAAGTGTTTTAGTTAAAGTTACTTTAAATTTCTTCCTGCCTTTCCAACCAGTTCCAATTTCAAATCTGTTTATTGTACTATCATCTTGTTTGAGCATAATAGGCAGGAAGAAAGGGAAGGGAGGATTCTGCAGCTAGCCACTTCCTAGCCTAGCCATGTCCTTCCCAGGCACTTGTAATATGAATATCAATGTAAGCCTCCTGTGAAACAAAGGCTTTGGTCTAGTGGTCAGTGCTTCCCTGAGAGATAATATCCTTACAAACAGCATACTTGCTAGTGGGAAACAGAAGTAAAATCACTCTTCACTTCTACATTCATTCAGGATAAGACTGTGTGAGATATACACCACCCCAGCAATCAAAAAGGACGTTGCTTAGTGGATTCTGTTCCCTTATCAAGGCTGGTTGTTGTTGCTAGGTGCAGTCGAGTCGGTATCCGACTCATAGCGACCCTCATAGGGTTTTCAATGGCTGGCTGTTTCGGGATTGCCTTGGGAGTGGATTGCCAGGTCCTTCTCCCATTTTTGTGGTGCTGGGAATTGAACTCGGGGCCTCAGAGACTGCAGCGCAGTGCTCTACCCACTGAGCTAAATCCCAGCCCTATCAAGACTGGTAGCTGCCTGGATATATAGACTTTTGAAATTCCTGCTTCTGAGTCCAATCCTTTGAAGACACTGGGAATCCCTTAACCCATTGTGGGCATAGGCCCCAGGTATAGAATGTTTCTTTCCTTCCCCTGAAGGCTCAAAGCCCACTATAAAGATCACACCTGACCTTAGCTCAGGGCAACAGAAGCCCTTCACTACTGCCTGCCTTCACGTCTCAAAGGTATACTATCTTTACAATCTACATCCATATTTTCTATATGTAATGAACTTATTCTACACTATAATTTCTGTGTCTCATATAAATTCTTTTATATGAGGAAACAGACAAACAGAGGTATCTGTCCTCAGGGAGCACCTGCCTGCCACTGGCCTCCAGTACCTGTGCTCTGGACCCATGCTCCCATCTCCAGACCCATCTACGCACTCGTCATGCATCTTCCCAATAACAATCTCATGTTACAGATTTTATTTTATAAAATTTATGTTTTTCAGATATTCAAAAGGCCACAAAATAGTGCACAAAATATACTTCTGATTCCTTTCATATCTATAAATATGCTTTTGTCTCTGAGCAGTATCATCCTAGTTGTGTGTATGTATTCAAAGACCTCTTCAAAGTGTTCAAAAGTAAAGATGTCACATTGAAGACAAAGGTGCACCTGACTCATGCCATGATATATTCTGTCTCATCATAAGCTTGTGAAAGCTGGACAGTGGATAAGAAAGACAGAAGAAGAATTGCTGCTTTTGGATTATGGTACTGGAGATGAATATTGAATCTACTATGGACTGCCAAAAGAACCAACAGATCTATCTTAGAAGAAGTGCAACCAGAGTGCTCCTTGGAAGCAAGGATGGCTAGACTGTGCTTGGAGAAGTACATCATGTTTGGGAGAGTGGCAGGCCAATGAAAAAAAGGAAGACCGCCTGCATCTGTAGCCCTATGGCATCCAATCCTGTCAGATTTCGGAAGCTAAGCAGGGTCAGGCCTGGTTAGTACCTGGATGGGAGACTGCCTGGAAACACCAGAAGCTATAGGCTTGGGAGAAGGAACTGGCAACCCCCTCCCAAAAATTAATCTGCCATTGAAAACCCTATGAACTGCAGAGAAGCACTGACAATAGTGTTTCCCCTGTTGTACAGAGGGTCACTATGAGTTGGATACCGACTTGATGGCACCTAACAACAAGAACAACAACTAGATAAGTTGATATAATGGCTGCAACAATGGGTTTAAACATAAAAAGGATCATGTGCATGGCACAGTGTTGGAGAGTGTTTTGTTCTGTTTCACGTAGGGTCACTATGAGTCAGATCTGACTTGATGGCACCTAACAACAACAATTCAAAGACCCGAATCCTAAAACTGGAGAAAGAAAACAAAATGTGCCAACAGGGTACCTTATACAACACAAGCCTAGAGAGTTATAAGTAGATGGTCTCAGGTACTTCTAAAAAAGGAAAAATGACCAGAGGGAGGCCTACAAATAGGAGAAATGGTTAAAAATCTTTCAAAGAATTTCCACTGACATACATTTATCCAGGTGAGAACTCTACCCTTACCCAGAAGATCCTCCTCAGAGAAAATGATTCACTGCAGAGACAAAGCTCATGAGAAAGAAGAGGCACAGACCTCAGGTATAGCTGCAGATGGAGGTGAGATATTCTAGAACTTGTGTTCAGGGTTCAGGCAGAGATTGAGCTATGAGACCTCCATTACCCGTGCTAGAGATTGGAGGTTCCCCCTCTGGAAAACAATTCCCCTGAAGCCATGTCAGCTCCTAATACTCAGAGGCCACCAGCTGGCAGGCACAGCTCCCACACACAGGAATTTCAGCCTTCTTATAAATATGAACACACGGTCAAGGCTCACCACACATTTGAGAAAAGCCTCTAACAAGAAAGACTGGCCAAAATAAACAAATAAGATACCCGTAGAGGAAACAAAGACAATGCAGAGAGCAGAAAAAGGGTTTAAATTTTTAAAAAAATAGTATTAATAGTCTCAAAGTAATCAGAGAAGTTTTTTTGCTTCATGAAATAATAACATGTTGCTATTTTAAAGGAAACTTGCAGAGAACAATTAAATAAAAATGTTATAAAAGAAGATAACAAAGGAAATCCCCAGAAAATAAAGCAAGCACACGAAGAAAGATGGAAAAATCGAGGGGGAAAGTTAACAAAATCCAGAGAAGGGCTCCAGGAGGCTTAACATCCAAATTACAGGAATTCCAAAAGGAGGAAAATGTTAAGATAATGAAGAACAAGAAATTACCAAAGAAAGAATACAATAAAATTTGCCACATCTAAACGAAATGGGTGAGCAGAATACAAAAGCTCAAGTGCCCAGCATAAAGAGTAGATACACAACAGGACTATTTTTGTGAAATTTCAGAATGCCAGGGACAAAGCAAAGAGCCTAAGGGTCTCCCAGGAGTGACAGCAGGTCATTTACAAAAGATGGAGAGTGAGTATAGCATTTGACAAACAACAGTGGGCACTGAGTGATGCAGGAACAAGGCCTAAATTCTGCAGGCAAGGTTTTCAAGTTAGAACTCTGATTCCAGACAAACTCTAAATCAAATACCAAAGTTGAATGAGCATCATTACAGGTTGTCAAGGTCTCAAAACATTTCTTTGCCACTCTCCGTTTAGCAGAAGCCACTTGTAAAAATGCTCCATTAAAAGAAAGAGTGGACATCAAAAGAAGAAGACATAGAAATCAAGAAACTGGAGGTCCCACATAGTTAGAGGCTAAGGGAACACCAAAGGCAGAGCCCAGAAGGACAACCATGCGAGAGGCCTAGAGGAAAACCAGTCTACAGGGGGGTAGGAGATTTGAGGCCTCAGGGAGCCAAATGCTAGAAATATTTGAATGTAATGTGATTTGCTTTTCATTTGAAGAGTTTCACAAGCAGTTACAGGTACATAGATACTAAGCAATCAGTAGCTTCACCCAAAACAAAAAAATAATTGTGCAAAAAAGGAAATGATACAAATGTGGCTTGACTGTGAGCATCATCTACATAATCATAATAATATAAATACTGATCATGGGTGAAGAGTTGATAGGATTATACTGAGAGATACAGGGTGTGTTAGTTCAGGTGGCTATAATAAATTACCAGTGGTTGAATGGCTTAACACACATTTATTTCTCATAGTTCTGGAGGCTGAGGTGTCCAAGATCAAGGTACCAGCATTCTGAAACTTGGTACAAGGTACTGTTCCTGGTTTACAGACAACTATCTTCTTCTTGTGTTTGCATGTAGTAAAGAGCAGAGAGGGCTCCAGAGAATCTTCTTATAAGGGCACTAACACCATTTGTGAGGGCCCCACCCTCCTGATCTAATCACCTCCCAAACTCTCCACCTCCTAATACCATCACATGGGGGGTTAGGATTTCAACCTAGGAATTTGGGGGGAATGCAAACATTCAATGCATAACATTGGAAAGGAACATATGTCCTACATAAGAAATAATATCTAAGCCTAAAGAAAAATAACATGGACAAATAATGTGTCAGTTAAATATAGAAGTAGCTGTAAGAGTTACAAGCCTTAGAGGAAAGAGAATCTGGAATGAGAAAAAGGAGTGGCATAAGTCTTTCTGTTGACTTTTAAAACTAGAACTAAATATATTACTTGGATAAAAATAAGAATTTAAATTTATAATATAGGAATGTTAAAAGGAACACAATCAAAATATGTTTTTCTTCAGATTATTTAAATTATCTGCTCCTTTCTTCAAGATCCAGATTAATTCACAGGATCCCTTTTTATCCCCCCACCAAAAAAAAAAAAAAAAAAAAATCAACTCAGGACCAGTATTTCCCTCAGAAGTGGGTAATTCTTCTTGGCTTATAGTTGGAGGATATCTTCTGGCTTTCAAGGTGATGGGCTTGGGCAGTATCAATGACCAGCAGCTTGAAGGCCATAGGAGCAGAGATGACATCTGGAAATCCTGGGGAGCAGGGAAAAGGGATTCAACATGAAGGAATTTTTTACATTTCTAGAAAAGTTGCTGTTCATGCTCAGACTGGTTGTGGGACAGCTTTATTCCAGCAATAGGAATGACCTTCCTGATTGTTCCAGGATTCCTTTGCTGTCTTTGCTGGTCCTCTTCTTCTACTGCCCTGAAGTCCACAGGCCCAGTACTCCAGGGCAGTTCCCACCACATCAGTAAATAAACGTCCTGTGGAGTGCTACTCCTGACGGCTATTGCCCTGCAGAGGCTGCTTCTTGTTATTGATGCCCCTCTCAGTGGATGGGCAGGTAAGAGCTCTCCAGTCCTCCCTGGTGCATCAGTTACGATCATGTTTGACCTTGGGAAATTACTTTCCCAGGTGCACTGCTGCAGGATCTCTGGAGGCGTCTGTGTAGACCCTGCTGTTACTCAAAGCCCTCGCCTCCAACCTGCTGATAGTTAATGAGAAAGTGGCTCCAAATGCTGCTTTCTCCATTATCCTGAACCTTCTCTGTCTCCAAGTTCTAAGGTCGTCCACAAGATCCAAGTTTTTGCCACTAGCTTCTCACAAAGTCACAGCTCTCTTACCAATAGTATTCTACATTGGGAGTCTTTTGTTTTGACCTCTATTGAATCCAATAGGACTTCCTTGGAATTGCTGATATTTGAATACCTCTGTTTTCCAGCTATCAGTGCTGATGAACACTTCTTCTGTGATTTTTTTGTTTTTTTGTATTTTCTAGGTCTTTCCCACAAAGATATATCTAAATATTAATGCCAACATAAACCAGCAGACATTAAGTAGCTGTCAGAATTAGGTTCGGTTGCATGCTACAGAAACTCAAAACAAGATTACTTAAATACCACTAAGCTTTTACTAAATAGAAGCTTATTTCTCCTTACATGAAGAGTTAGACATCCCGAGCTGATATGGTACCATCTTTCATGTAATCACTTTGCCATTCCTAGAAAGTGGTTCTTGTATTCATGATCCAAAATGTCTAGAAGAGCCCGGCAAGGTGCCACACATCTATAATCTCAGTGACTCAGGACGCAGAGGCAGGAAGATTGCAAATATCAGGCCAGAGGCAGCCTGCATAACTTATTTTGAGACCTCAACTCAAAATAAAAACTAAAAACTGGGCTGGGGGTGCAGTCTAAGGGTAAAGCACTTAACAAAGTATGTGTGAGGGCCTGGGTTTAACACCTAAGTACAGGGGTGGGAAGATTTAGCAGGACTCCACCCATCAAATCTCTGTGTGTGCCAGGCATAAAAATGGAGGAAGGAGCAAGGATCTGTGTGCACAGTCCCATTAAAGGACACTTTCTAAGGGCATGCTCAATTTTGCTGATACCACATTGGCTAAAGCTTAGGAATGTGGCTTCAATAAGCTGCAAAAGAAGCTGGGAACATTGGAGTCATCAAAATTCCTTCCAGATGAATGAAAAATTGTGGCTCTAAGGAGGCCAAATTCTATAAAAATTCTATAAATTCTATAAAAATGTTTTTTTTTAAAAGACAAAAATGAAGGGGAGAAAAGGCATATGACACCTCTGGAATTCACAGGCTTTGATTTATCTAGTATAAGACTAAACCACAGAATAAAATCAGATAATATAAACTCAAGCAGAAAGAGAAGACATGAAAATTATGCAGCTTCCATGAGAAATCTAACTTTTTATTCTCTGTTTTCTCTCCCTACTATCTATACAAATATTTGTAATATATTACACAATTTCTGTCAAACTCAATTCTAAATATTGGAATAATTTCTTATAACTTAATACCTCCCAGGCCTGAAAAACCTAGTAAGTTTATATTAAGTGGGTAATTGGGTAATATTTCTGTTGACATCATGATTTTAATAAAATAATTGCCATGCGCTAAACATCCAATGTTTATGAAGATTTTATTGTATGCAGAATATAGTAATGGATAGTAACAAAATATAAGAAAAGAGAGCACATGGATTATGCTATCAAGGATCTTAAAAACTGGTTTTCTGTCGAGTATTTTAGAATCAATGTCAAGACAATGTAAAAAGAAAGTTCACTACAGAAAAAGCTTCTACCTTAAACAGAATTGGAAAGCAAAGATATATAGAAAAATATTACCATAAAAAGACAAGCAAATGGAAGAGAAGTCTTTGGTGGGAAAGGGATTAGGGGGAGGAAGCACACAAGAGGGTAAGAGAGAGCTTATATGTATAATGTACAACAAAATGTATATATGGAAATGTCACAATGAAAAGCATGTCAGAATGAATCACATTAAGGTGTACATTAAAATTTTCCAATAAAAAAAGAATCAATGTCAAGAGACAAATACTATCACCAGTCTTACCATCTACCACCAGATCTCTGCAATGTGTGCCAACAGCAAGTCATGAATCCATTTTATATGTGTATTATAATGTGTGTCATGTAATTCAGTGGAAATTGAGAACGCATTAGAAAATATAAAATCTGTTTATTTACTTCTGATCATTTTCAACCAGAGTAATAGATTCTAATAAACTTGAATCTCATAGTATAACACCCATAATGAAGTTTTTTATGCTATAACAAATTGTAAAGTAATTGTTGTGATCTTTGAACACACAATTAGCATCATGAGATGTTTACAATTGTTCTCAAAGATAAAGTTTTATGGCATAGGTTAAATTTATCCCTAAAAAACATCAATCATTTCTCTTCTGTTGATTTACACTGCCCTACATCTCATCATCCAGTTTTTCATTGATCCCCAAAACATCCCAGATGACCTAAGTCTTGAGTTTTGTATGTGGATGATGCCACCTACCCTAACTCCACACTGGACCAGGCAGGTTCATAATCTCCTTTCTGCCAATTTAAAGGGTCTAGCAGACAAAGGAAGGAATTGAGACATCAGAGCAAACTAGAAAGGATCCAGAGTCCTCAGCATTTCCACACATGGCCCCAGTGAGTAGCAGCCTCATCTGGCCCATATGACAACCAAAGTGCAACATACGGGTCAACCACACTCTGGAAATGGTTTCTGCCACTCCTGCAGCCCAATACTTTGATTGCACTGTGGTTGCACTAAAAGCCCTAATGCAGAGGTCTGTGGATTCTTCTCTTTACTGTGTGGTTTGAAGCCAAGTAGAGGGGAGGAGATTTTGGAAAGAAAAATTGCCCAGTACACCATGACAGCTGTATAATTAGGCTAGGCAGGCCAGTGCTTATAGCATTTGTCATTCAGCAATTGTTCACACTCCAGGTACCATAGCCAGGTGCTCTGAACAATGACGTGATGATAATGTCTTCATATGACCTGAGCCCAAAGAACCTTCAAGCTCAAATAGTCCAGGCAGAAACCTGGCTGCTTTATTTTCTTAGTGTTCACTGGTCTTTATTGGCTATAAAAATTAAATGTGTTTTGTTAGGAACTGTTAGACATTACTGAAAACCATTTAATGAAAGGAGAGCTCTAAGAGAGATTTGTCTACCTTGGTCTCCAAAATTTGAGATTTGCAATTCCATTTGTGAATGAAGGGATTTAATGCCTCCTCACAGAAGGTGGGCTAGAGGGGCAGAATGTGAGAAGAGTTCAGGATGCAGCCTCAACTATCCAGAAAAAGGAGAATGGCTTCTGGTTTTCAAAAGATGAAATGTCACAACTCTGATTGTTTTGTCAAATTGTGAAGCACTATAAAGAAATGTTCCCTTACCCCTATCAAAAACTGCTCCCTCTCTTGGCTGTAACCACTTGTTAGGGGCCATCGAGTTGTCTCTGACTCAGAGACCCTCATAGGATTTTCAATGGCTGATTGTTTCGGGATTGCGTCAGGAGTGAATTTTCATATCCTTCTCCCATTTTTGCAGTGCTGGGAATCGAACTGGGGACCTCAGAGACTGCGGAGCAGCGCTCTACCAACTGAACTAAATCCAGAAAACACCTCAGTATCTTCATGAGCTTCCATAAGCCTTTAGCTTCCCTCTGGCACCTCCCCCATGGTTTTCCACTCTTTCCACTCTGTAAAAACTCCCCAAACCAGGGTCCTCTAAGGATAATCAGCACCTAGAGGAGGAGATTGTTCCCCTGGTTCCTCACCTTAAAATGTCATTTATGTCTACACCCCAATTCCTTTTTTCCCTAAACTGTATTGCTTGTCTGCCTATTTTCAATTAGTTTCCTTTAATGATATTCCACTTCGTATGGTATACGAATGGAAATCAAGGCTAATTTTTCCCCACTTTGCCTTCTTCTATTAGGATTCCCCATCACATAGGCATCCTCTGGACTTTTATGATGCCTTGCAGCAAAGCCAGTCTGAATAATACCTGAAGATCAAATGCACTGTAATTATTTAGGCTTTTGGTCTGCAACGGACTCCTACTTTGAGAATGAACCCAGCTCATCCCTTTAAAAACTGCCCCTTCTCTGCCCTCAGTGTAGGCTCACAGCACCATTTGTGTGTGCTACATGGCGCTCTGCCCCTCATCTTGACGAGCATCAGATCCAAAGCTATCAAGCAGATTCTCTCTGCAGAGACTTGGGAAGGGGATTGGAGAAGCTCAAAAATCTGTGATGGTGTCTGGAACTGGCTTCTGTGAATGTGGGAACTGCGAGAAGCCATGCACATAAAGATGTGGGAAGCCTGTGTACCGAGGGAAATGGCGAAGTGTGAATATGGAATGTGATCCAAGGGACAGGTGGCCTCCATAAAGCATGAAAAGACCAAGAGGATAGTACACTCAACCCCTGACTACATTCCAGTTTCTCCTATCTTTCAGGTGGGCTGGGACTTAGTTCAGCTGATAGAGCACTGCTCTGCAGTCTCTGAGGTGTAGGTTCGATTCCTGGCACCGCAAAAATGGGAGGATGTGGCAATCCACACCCGAGGCAATCCTGAAACAATCAGCCATTGAAAACCCTATGAGGGTTGCTATGAATCAGATACAATTTGATGGCACCTAATGACAACAGCAACAATGTTTCAGGGGTAACTACTTCTATACCTCTGCTCTGGAAGAATTCACTCTGACCAATAGTAAATTCTAACAGTGTATTAATTCTACTAGAATTAAGTTGATTGGGATATGGTTGCTTCTTGAGGCAGAAAGGTGAAATTTTTATTTGAAATTTTTCAGAGAGGAATTTTCTTTGAGAAATATCTTGAAGAAGTGCTTCGTTAGATGTAAGGACATAGCAAGTATTAAGGCAAAAAAGAGAACACTTAACTCCCCTGCAGAAAGGGGATTTATTTTTTCCTCCTGAAAGAAAGGAGATAAAGGGAAATAAAGAGAGGAAAGAATAAAAACAGCCAATAAGTGGCTTGAGGCCAAAAGACATTATAGAGTACACTGACACTTTCTTGGTGGTGGAGTTGTTAGGCCATTTTAAGGATAGTGATATCTAATCTTCAATCTGAAATGCTTTGTTGCTGAAATGAAAATAATCCCTTTGTCTACATCTGACCCTCCTGTCCTCTGCACTGATGTATACTTTGCTTGTATGTGACATTTTGCAGAAATTGAGCAATGGGCTAATGATCACATGGATTTATTATGGTCCAGAATTAGATAGCATAAAAGGGAGCAGGGACTACGTGCAAAGGTAGGCATGACCTCTTGGTCTGACCTTTAAATATCTACATAATGTGTTGTTATTTTTAGGTGCTGTCAAGTCAGGGATGCCACACAGTGACCCTATGTAGAAGAGATGGAACACTACCTAACAGTATGCTATGCTCGGCACTATTATCAGTGCTTCTCTGCTATTCATAAGGTTTTCAATAACTGATTGATTGTTTTTTGGAGTGGGCTGCCAGGTCCTTCTCCTGATACTATAGCACCTGATATTCCCAGGCAGTCTCCCATCCAAGTGCTAACCAGGCCCAACCCTGCTTAGCTTCCAAGATCTGCCAGGATCCAATGCCATGGTGGTCAGGCTGCAGGCTACATAATGTGAAGGAGGAATTAAAGACCATGTTGTTAGAACTTGAGAGGCTAGCAAGGTTCAGGACACCCTACGCCAGTCTATGGCATCCTGGCATTTGAAGAGACATTAAAGCAGGATATTCTCTCTGACCTTCTCGCACCCTTCTTCCCAGAAGCAGTCCTTAACACCTACAAAGGATTCTCAGACTTTCCCCTGAAGTAGGTCATTAGAGCTTCATGTGAGAGGTGCCCACTACATACCCAGAAAGAAGAAATATCCTTTTCTCTGAAGACACAGGGCATAGAGAATTGTCTGAACAAATAGGCCTTCTCCTCCCAGGTTATTACTATTAGATCATACCCTGTTTACCCAATCATACTTCCCCATGGCTGTCTACTTCAGCAAACTTAGCATAAAAATACACAGGTCTCTCTGATTCTTTGAACCTTTGTTTCCTGACAAAGATTCCTGGGTAACATAAAACTTACAATATTACATAAATTCATATGCTTTTCTCTTGGTTATCTGCCTTTTGCTATAGGGGCCCCAGCCATGAACTTAAGATGGGAAACAAAGGTTTTTTTCTTCTTTCCTACTTCAATTCTACTTAACCCTGCATTGCATATAAACACTGATCAGAAATAGCCACCTATGTTTGTGAAGTCATTTACAAACTTGTTGTTAGGTGCCCTCAAGTAGTGTCTGACCCACAGTGACCCTATGTACAACAGATAAAGACACTCCCCCACACTGTGCCATGCCTGGCACTATGGTTAGTGCTTCTCTACTATTCATAGGGTTCTCAATGGCAGATTATTTAAGGCGTGGATTACCAGGTCCTTCTCCCTAGCTTGCAGCACTTGGTATTCCCAGGTCGTCTCCCATCCAAGGACTAATCAGGCTGACCCTGTTTAGCTTCCTAGATCAGGCAGGATTGGATGCCAGGGTGCTATGGCTGCAGACACAAACTTCTTACGCATTTCTGCTTTTGATTAAAGTCAGAGTGGATGTGTAAACTTTAGTTAAATCTGAAAAGGAACATTCCAAGCAGTACTCACAAAAGCTTCTGAGATTTTCAGGGGTAGTGTGCTAAAGAAAAAAGAAAAATCAAGAGGAGTTCCACAGTTGAGACAAATTTAGTCAGTGGCTCCTGAACTTGTAGCAAAATACATTAGAATTGAGGTTTCATTTTCACAAAAGATTTTTCTTTTGCTTTTCAAAAAGATTCATACTAGCACTCCTTTAAATAGCAAACTCATCTAATGCATTTAAAATATGATTTTGTTTTGCAAAATTGATTTACAAGTAACTTTTCAGGGGCCCATCTATTGACTAAAGAGAGGTCTATCTGTTTATGCAAAGCATTGTCCTTAAGTACCTTGAGCAATCATTCCAGCCCATTATTTCTTAGCCCATCTAGTGGGCATTTGTGTTTGTTTTATGGCTTTCTCCCCCATTTGATTTACATTTACGAGACAATCGAAGAGAGATGATGTGAGATGGTTTTCATTTTTATGAGCAAAAGGAACCGCACCAACCACAAGCAACACAGCACTGCCATGACTGAATTACGCTAGTCTCCCCAGCAAAGTGGAAATTAAAAGGGTATTTTGTCCCTCCTCTCACTTGTTATGGTGAAGTCATGCCCTAAGGAGGCCTACTGGACAATTCAATTATAAATATGCAGTTGTGGTTGTTTACATTACCAACATAACTTGATACCAATTAAAATATACTAAACTTCAGTTAAGCTTTGACAAGTTTATTTGTGGTAACATATTAGCAACTGATATGACCCTAACTAGTCAGCCAAAATATTGAAAAATGGCCTCATTCATCTCTTTCATGACTCCATGAAAATATATAATCACGTATTATCGTGAAAGTGTTGAGTTGGAATTTAGATGTCCCCATTCTTCCTAAAATAATGGTGGGGATGAAGGCCATGACCTAGTTGCTTCCAGTTATCTAAATCCAGGCACAAATATATTTAATCAATTCAGCAAATATAACTATCATTGTTACCACCCTATCTCTCCTGTGTGCATGTACACACACACACACACACACACACACACACACAAAACCACCTCAACTTCTCAGAGGGTATAAATCAAACCTGCAGTGCATGAGCCAAAACCAGCCCACAGATGAGCTTTATTTGATTTGCATGTTAGAGATTATGTTGTTATAAAGGCCTCTGCATTAACATTTGAAAATTAGGAGATCTCACATAGATATTAACATTTCCAGTTCCACTTAAATGAAGAATATGGCAACCCTATGCTGGAATTCCACAGGACACATATCCACTAGAGCTAAAATGCAAGGATCCCTAGGCTGGGATATGAGCTCTTTCCACAGTCCCCACCATGCCCTAATATCTTTCACTTGGCCCACGCCACCTGTTTATTTTCCTACCAGGTGTTTGGGTTTGCAGTTAACTATACTCCAATGTTGAAAGAGAAGGTGCTTTCAGAAGATACAGAGAAGGGAAACATTGGCTTTTTCCCCCACTGAAACATAAGTCTTCCTTTATCTAGTTGATTTTAATCCAATTAACTTAAAAAATAGTGACTGTTTAAAACAAGTTTCTTTGAGCAACTATCAATAGGTAGAAAGAAAAGCATTACACACACAGCTTAGTAACTAGTTTGAAGAATGTGCTCCTTTAAAGTAACAAAAAGTCAAGACATTGATTAAAAATATATAAGAGAAATCTGTACTAGTGATACTGCTGACTACATTTGAAAACAAAAGCTCTTATTTTTAGGAACAACTCCATGTAAAGAAATATTGGATATAGTCAGTGATGTTAAGGTTTCATAGCTGTATACTTGCTATAAAACACCTTTATAATTGAAATTCCTGGACGAAAAATAGTAATAATAACTTTGTCATTATACATCTGAAATATATAATCCACAGTCCCTTTTTTCCCATTAAAGGAGTTCCTGTATGATGTACACTTTCCAGAGAGTACTCCTATTGCTCCTTGGCAAGCTACTATATTGGAGGACATGTTTTGCATCACAAAAATGTGATTTTTACTTCAATTAAGGGCTGTAATATTTTATATTGTACTTTCTCAGGTATGTTCAAAGAATGCCTTATTGAGGAAATTTGATTTTTATGTAACTCTCCAGGTTGTTATGTACTTAATAAAACACAACTCAATGGCCTAGTATTATCTGGATCTCCTGGTTCCCAGAAAGCCATCTCCTTTTTGTCTCCCCAGATAGATTGACTGCTCCATTCTCCTATTCAGTTGAGAAAATTAAGATTCTAAGCCAGGGGCTGAGTTCATATGGCAAATGAATGAAAACAATACATTCTCTGAATTGAAGAGTGGATGTGATCTTGGTTACCTCAAAATCTAAAATTTTCTGTAAACCAATTTAATATAAATTTGTCTGTATAAAAGGATTACATCTGGTGAGCCCATACACTCATAGGGAAAAATATATCCATAGTCTGCAGACAGACTGCCCTTTTGCGTGAATTTCTTCTCTGTAGGTCTCAGTATTCTCAGCTGTCAAATAGGTGGAATGCTTTGCTCTCATTACTTGTGGCAAGAGTTACATAAGATATTTTTTAAATCTCTTTGGTATAGCAGAATAAACTTGCCCTAGGGCAATAGATATTATCCACTATTGACTCAGTAGTTCCCAAACATAAGTATGCTTCAGAATTACCTGGAAAACTTATTAAAATGTAGATTACCAGATCCTTTTTTCCAGAGTTTCAGATTTATGGTTCTAGGATAAGACCTGAAAATTCAAATTTCTAACAAACTCTCAGGTGATGTTACTAGATCTAGGGCATACATTTTAAGAACTACTACCCTGACTAGTGGGAGAAGGACCCGGCAACCCACTCCCAAAAATCAACCAGCCATTGAGAACCCTATGAACAGCAGAGAAGCACTGACAATAGTGCTTCACCTGTTGTATGTAGGGTCACTATGAGTAGGATACTGACTAGACAGCACCTAACAACAACAACCCTGACTAGTATTGTTGCTGAATCATTAAGTATATTGCCTGGCAGAGTTGTTAGGTGCTGTGAAGTCAGATCTGACTCAGAGACCCTCCTAGGGTTTTCAGTGGTTGATTGTTTCAGGATTGCTTCAGGGGTGAATTGCCATGGCCTTCTGGTTTTGTGGTGCTGGGGATTGAGGGCCTCAGAGAGTGCAGAGTAGCGCTCTACCAACTGAGCTAAACCCCAGCCCCCTGGCAGAGTAGATCCTCCAAAAAGTTATCATTTCCTTATTGATTGCAATCTTATGGACAAATACAAAATTACTTACAGGTCTTCAAAAAGAATTCGAATGAAAGTAAAGATAAAATAGCATTTCAGATTAATCCCCATTTTATTCAATAAACCATAGATTTGGTAGAATAATAATTCATACCTGTCCAATGCAATATTTTGACTTCAGTATATTACTTTCAATTTCTATTTCTGTAGATAATTCTGCAATTCACTAATCTTAGTGATTCAATGGAACCCATAAAAGACAGTTCCTCTTATTTGCTGAATATAATCCTTTGATACAGATGATACTCAATTGATTTTATATTATATGAGCACAAAAGTAACTCTGACATTCAAAAATGATAATATTCTCCTCTCCTTAATTAAATCGGAATGCCATGTGCCTTCAAATGGGTTAACAGGAAGAAAAACTGCATGTCTAAAGCTAAAGCATGCCTAATGCATTAGAGCAATTGTCCAACACAGTTTATCCTGGTAAAAATATTACTTCTGTAACTACATCAAGGTTAGGGCTGGGGTAGGTTATCTGCAATTCAGGTTTCAGACGTGGATGCATGTGCGTGCGTGTGTGCGCGCGCGCGCACGCACACATGTGCATTCACTCCTACATGTGGGCACGAACTTCTCCTTAGAGAACTGTAGACTCTCCCAGCCATGACTGTACAGAAAGTTTTTCTGACAAAGGGCTAAGTTCAGTATTCTTTGGGTAATTTTGTGCTGTCTTCATTCTTTCCCTATCTTCTCTTGACACTCTTTGTTGAGCTAGCTACTGTTTTTCTCCAACCCGCTAGGTTTTCAATAAGTTTCCTGTTGTGCATTGGGATAACAGTGTTCATGGAAAATTGCTTTGCCTAGGTGATCTGCGCCAGTTCCTCCCCCATCTACTGCTTTTTTATAATTTAGAGACAAGTAACAAAGTGCTTACAGTGCAGGAATTTGCTCCAGAAGACTCTAAACCATTCACTGACATTTTACAGTCTAATCCCCGCTTCAGTTTCATAACTGGTGCTCAAAACAGAAGAGGCACACAGAGGTGTGCACACAAAAAGACATTTATAGAGTTTTGAGGTTTCAAAAACATCAACCAACTTACTCAAATTCTGTTAAAATTCATATGGAGAGCAAATACACTACACTTTAAAAAGAACTTTGGGAATTAGAGCCGAGAATTATACAACAAATAGTTTTGAAAGTAACGAAGATAGCAATCATAATCCTTACAAGAGCCTGTGATTTGTGAGAAAACTTTAAAAGTTTGATTACTACATTTTCCAGCCTCTAGACAGGACTCTATCAAAAAGTATCCTTTGTTAAAAATGCCTATACATATTTTGCCTATGTGTGTGTGTGTGTGTGTGTGTGTATGCATATATATATATATATATATATGCCTATACATGTTAAAAATGCCTATTTTTTAAGGATTTTTGAGCAAAATGATAATCATAGCACACATGGACTATGTTAAAAGTTTCACAAGTATTAATTAAGGCTTCCTGACAAACCTGTGACTAAGGACCATGATCCTTCCCACTCTGCAGTCATGGAAGCTGAGGCTCAGGGAGGTTAGGTAACTTGCCGAAGGTCACAAAGCATGTAAATGGCAGAGCCAGGATACAGATACAAACACTCAAGTTCAAAAAGACCCCCTCCTTTATCCTCCCCAAGTTGCATTATGTGAAAAAATGATTAACTATATTTAAAATAAGCCTAAAGCTTGAGTTACTTCTCTTTTCACTTGACTGAAGATTAAATTCCCTTCCAGTATCCTGAAGAGGTTCCTAAGCCACCATGACAAAAACACCACCAGCTACCTACAATCCCGTTTCCTGTGCCAGTCAGCTTTCTATCTTGTCTTCTTAAGTCCTAACTTAGATCCCAGACAAGAGGCCACCTGGCCCCCAGCTGCTGCCTCACACCCTGCCTTGGCTCTCACAACCTTGGTAGTCCAGGAACAAAGAGAAAAAACCACAAGTAAGGAAATAACTTGGAACTTTATGTTCCTCCATCCCAAGCTCCATTTCCTTAGGATGATGGCTCAACTGTATGACTTGAAAACTCACTTAGACTTTTCCACCAACCAGAAAATTTCTTCCTGACCTTAGAGTAATGAGGAAAGTGTTGTCTCAGCAACACATGGAAAGAAAACGTGTGCTGAATCCCATCACTCATGTCTCTTGAGATCAGCTTTGGGGCTCTAGACATCCAAAGGGACCTAACGTTGAGCTCCAGTACAGTTTTTAACAACACGCGGATAGAAATTGCTTTTGGTCATCCACTAATTCTGGAAATATTTCTGGATCACCCATTGGCTAGGCTGGGTACTAAAATGGTTAAGACACGATCCCCATTCTTGAGCTCTGAGTTTAGACCACTTGAGTCTCGTTGTCTTCCAGCAGGAAACAATAACTATGCCCCACTCCTTCCCAAAGGTGCCACACAGATTTCTGAGATATGAAACAATGTGGGAACGAAAATTTCTGCAAAGCCCCAAGCCTTAAAAAAAGCAAACTTCACCCCCACGGTACACAGTACACACTCCAGCAATGCTCACTGCCAAGCAGCCAGCCAGGACTGAGACTCAGCAGGAGCACCGGTGACTCCAACTAATGGCCCACTTTAATTCCTCTCTTCCCTGAACACTTTTAAACTTTTTTTTCTGGAGTCAACCCAAGCTTGGCAGAATTTCCAGATCCATGGAAGTGCAGCATGCAAGCAACCCATTTCCTGACAATGCTGCAAAGCTTCAGGGAACACATTTTGTTATTTCCGCGTTTATGAGCTGAGCTGAAGCCCTGAGAGTTACTCCTGACCAGGGCATTCCTAGTGAACAAAAGAAAGCACGTGCGCAGAAAAGTCACAATAAATGTTCCAGCGGCTGCCTAAGCAGAAGCACGGTCATTGAAGGGGTCTCAACAGGGGACTGAGATGTGTAGATCATTGTCTGAGCCCTATTAAAGACTCTTCCCTTAATAATTTGTTCTGGCATCAATGCAAAGAAAGCAAAGTTTTGAGAAATGTGTTCAAACCAAATGGCACATTCTCAAAATGAACATTCTCTAACTTAATGGAACCTAAAGCAAAGAGACCATACAGTGTAGAAATAAAAGTGCTGATGCTCTTCCTATGTATATGACATCATGGTAGGCCCTGCCAATGGTGCAGACAGAAATATAACCATTGAACAAATTGTTTTGGAATCACTACAAGGTGTTAGACATTGTGTTTCTGTTATCAGAAATACAAAGACTAGTAAAACATGGCTCTAGACCTTTGAGGAATTTTTAATTTAGTTTCATAGTAATGAGAAAAAGAAAACTAGCCATGCTAACTGATGATATTTAAGATAAGATGAAATTTGATCTATTTTTTCCTTATTTTCTTGAGAAATATTATTGATTGGGTAAAGTGGCTTGTCAAGAAAGTCTCTTTTAGTTAGCAAGATAATAAGTGGAAAAGAAGTGGGCTTCTTTCTTCAAGTATAACTAAAATCTTCAAATGGAGGAAAGTAGACTTGTAAAGGTGAATCAAAATTAAAACTGAACACATTAAAGGTCACTGTGACAATAAGGCTGAGGCTGTGCTCGTGGAGGAAGTTGTTACATGCATGAAAGTTGCCATTGGCTGTCAATATGTAACATAAGGTCAAGTAGGACTTTGCTTGTTGCTTTGGGGTTTAGCTGAAACTCACTCTTAGAACCTAACAGCAAATTTCCCCACATTCTATTTTCAAGGGGCTGTGGGCCAGCCACTTCCCTGACACTTGCCCAGAGCCACAGAAGCAAAGTCACCCCTACCACAATCACTTCTCTCCACTTCCACTTGGAAGCCAATCACTTCCAATTCCTCCTTTCTTCGTTGCCTGGGTTGGACAGTGCTTTTTCCTAGTGAGATAGGGAGCCCGTGCAGGAAGCTGTCAGGCAGTGGATCACTGGGGGCAAGAACTGATATGGTGCGGAGAAGAAAGGCTGGAATCAGAGTTCCCAAGAATGGCAGCTGTGGAGTGGGAAGCTTCTGCAGAGCCTTCTGAAGAACCTGAAGAACCACAGATTCTTCCCACAAGACAAGGGACATTCAGATATCTGCCACAGAGGCCACTGGACGATGCATGATCAGCCAACTTCACCAAGGAGAGGCTGCCTTCACCTCCCTCCTCCCACTTGGGCAACACATGGGAGGAAGAGAGGAAAAAAAGGGGGTAAAATTATTCTATAATGTGTTGTATAAGCCAGCACAATCATGAGAATATAGGGAGCTGCTATTCATAACTATAACAGGACTACAGGCATAAACTGGAACTATCCCAGGAAAACTGTTTTAGTGCATAATCACTCTAGAGAGATATAGAAAGAGCAACTCCATGTTCCTTTGTTCCTCCACTGTCATTACTACAACTTCATCCACTTAGCCATAAATAGGGTCTCATCTCTCCTTGGGAGGAAAAGAGAGCAACAGTTTCAAAGCAAATTTGAGAATGAAGTTTAACAGTGACCAGACCTGAACTTCAGTATGGGAATAAGATGTCCCTAATGATAAAAGTAGCTGAAAGTGGCAGGATCTTTCTACGATGGTATTAAGAAGGATGCTACCTATAAGGAAAAGGAGAATCTTTTTTAACACAACACATATGGAGAACTAGGAAAAACTTTTAGTTTTATACCAAGAAGTTGAGACTTTAGTTTAAAAAGTTATAAATATATTACAAAGCACAAAAAAAAGTCATTGGTCAAACAGGCCAGTAAATGAAGTCTAAAGAACTATAAAATGAAAATATAAAATGTTATAAAATAAATATAAGGACACTATTTTGTAAGAAACAGTGCCATAAAAAGATAATCAACGTCCTTAAAAATGAGCAAGATATAAACATGCATAATGTACAGTAAAAAAGGCACATGCTAGTAAGTGGATTCAAAATCCAGACTTGTATACTTCTCACTGGGGCATCTTGAAGGAGCAATTTAACCCCTCTGAGCTGGTTTCTACATCAGCAAAATGAGAACCATTTAATTGTCTCAGAGAGTTGTAAAGTTATATAAAAGCAACTAGCAAGATACTTGACCACAAGGGTTGACTGTTCTGTGTTCAGCAAAGGCTATTCTCCTGCCTCCCTCTCCTCTGCTGTGCTATGGTACCACCCCAGAGTTCTCTGGAGAAAGACTGAGATAATACACTCAAGAATACGCAGCCCAGGGCCCAGCCCAGAGGTAACAATTCCCATGTGATGGACCCAGACTACAGAGCTACTATGCAGCTGGATGTGGGAGAGCACCCCAACTCTGTACTCTTTCATGTCCATGTGTTAAGTCCCTAAATGATCTAATCAAACCTTCTACCAAAGAATGACATGGGGAAGTCAACTTACCTTCTTGGTGTTAGAGGCAGGAGTGGAGATTGATGAACAAATGGCAATAAATGAATATGAAGTCTCCTCTTGGGCTCACTTTAGACATTCCTCAATACGATGTAGATATTTGAACAGTGGCTATTGATCTAGTCATCATATAATACATATTAAGCAGCTACTATTTGCTAGACACTGTACCAAATATTTTCCATTCATTGACCTATTCCAGAACATATATGGCCACATGCCTGACAGCTTTACTTGCTGTGGGAGCTTGTCTGTTGCAGTAATGCTGAAAGATATGTCACTGGTATTCCAGATACCAGTGTGGCCACTCATGGTGGACAGGTTTCAGCTGACCTTCCAGACTAAGACAGACTAGGGAGCAGGACCCAGAAGCCCACTCCCAAGACAATTAGCCATTGAAAACCCTATGTCTAGCCAAGAAGTGCTATCAAATATAGTCCCAGAACTCCTCACAATAGCAAGGACATGGAACAAACCAAGGTGCCCATCAACAGAAGAATGGATTTTTAAAATGTGGTACATAGACACAATGGATACTACTCAGCAATTAAAAAATGAAATAATGTCATTTGCGGCAAAATGGATGGCTCTGAAGAATATCATCTTAAGTGGATGAACATAAGGTCAAAAAAA
>VMDO01000964.1:42236-146487 GCA_007922755.1 Pedetes capensis | reverse complement strand
AGTACATGGGAAAAATAGGGGAATATAACTCAAATATGCATATGAGTTTTACTACATATTAGCCAAAGATTCCATAAACTTGTACACTGATAAAAGTATAACCAAAAATGATGTAACAGTTGTATCATGGAAAAAGCCAATGCTGTATTACTCTGTACCCCACCAATACTTGCCTATAAAGGGAGGAAAAAATATATATAGTGCCAGAAAATGAGCCCCAAAGGCTGGAAAGCATTCAAGAGATGCTTGGGGGAGAGTTGTCTCCTCAAAGTAGAGTTGACCTTAATGATGGGAATAGACTAAAGCCCATGGGACTTCCATTTGCTGTTGTGGCACAACTTAAAATGAGATGAAACATAGTGGCTGCAACATTGGGGTTAAACCTAAAAAGATTGTGTGCATGGCAAAGTGTTAACAAGTGTTTCCTTCTGTTATTCTTAGGGTCGTTATGAGTCAGATTCGACTTGAAGGCACCTAACAAAACAAACAACAGAACACAAAATAAGAAATGGTTAACTACCAATTCAGATCCCAAAATAGAAGCAAATCTTAAAACTGTTAAGTAGTTAAACATTAAAAAGTGACAAAACTTGGATTGTTGCTGTTGTTAGGTCATCCAGTCAGTGTCTGATTCATAGTGACACTACGTACAACAGATGAAACACTATTGTCAGTGCTTCTCCACTATTCACAGGGTTTTCAATGGCTAATTGTTTTTTGAGAGTGGGTTGCCAGATCCTTCTCCCAAGCCTACAGCACCTGGTGTTCCTAGGTGGTCTCCCATCCAAGTATTAACCAGGCCCAACCCTGCTTAGCTTCCAAGATCTGATGGGATCAGATGCCACAGTGTTACGGCTGCAGGCAAACTTGGCTTAGTCACTCTATATTTTATGAGAAAAAACTCATGCTGCCTAACTCACATATTGATTCTTATTTTAGGAATGCAACAGATCTTACAGTATGGTATTATAGGGAATATTTGATTACCCAGTATCATTTGCCTCTGCATGTACCTGGGTAGCTATGATGACAGTGTTGCTGTTAGTTCCTATTGAGTAATGTCTGACTCACAGCAACCTTCACAGGGTTTTCAATGGCTGATTGTTTCAGGATTGTTCTGGGAAGTGGACTGGAACATCCTTCTCCCATTTTAGCGGTGCTGGGGATCAAACCCTGGTCTTCAGGAACTACAGAGCAGCACTCTACCAACTTAACTAAATCTCAGCCCTAGGATGAGAGGAGTTGTTGTTGTTGGGTGCTGTCAAGTCAGTACCCAACTCATAGTGACCCTCATAGGGTTTTCAATGGTAGATTGGGAATTGCCTTAGGAGTGGATTGCCAGGTCCTTCTCCCATTTTTGCGGTGCTGGGAATTGAACTCTGGACCTCAGAGACTGCAGCGTAGCGCTCTACCAACTGAGCTAAATCCCAGCAAGGATGAGAGTAGGGAATAATAATAGGACCATGTAAGATACTCTGGGCAGTCTCACTGGGCCTTCAGTACTTTTCATTCAGAAGTTAATACCACCCCCCAAGGGAAGGTTGGTAAGAGTATGTGAGTGATTTGACCCTCAAAAAAACTAAACCAAGAGGTTACCACTGGCATTTAGTAGGACAGAAGAAAAAGGTTCAAAATCAAGTGATGTACAGACCTGGCCCACATATCAAAGGAGAAAGGTTAGGAGAGAAGAAACAGGCATTGCTTAAATGCCTGCAACACATCAGATGCTGCAGTGGTGACTTTGCATAGCTAATATGATCTAATCTTTAAAGGGTCCTATGAACTCTCCCATCAAAAATATCAAGAACTTCCCCACTGAGATATTTTTCAGAGTCTTAATCAGTATCCACACTAGATTCATTCCAATGAACTAAGTATGTCTCTCAAATTGGTGATTTCACAGACCATTTAAATTCTTTTAAAAATATTTATGGAGAATCATCTATTCTTACAACCATTTCATAAACAAGAAATGCAGAGCCATCAAACAAGCAAGAAAATAACCTCACAATAAAAGATAGCTGATATGGAATGCACTTACTGTTATGAAAAGCTCACTCTGTTATGCCAGTTTTTCACACTGTCCGACAGAACTGATGACATTATCACAGGGCACGTCTGGTCTGTGGATCAGCATTTGGTGACCGCTGACCTCACCATCTTGGGCAATTTGATCTCAGCAAGACTTTTTCTTAAACAATGTGGCAACAAAGTCAAAGACTAATTTATGGATCAGGAAAGAACAGGAAGATCCAAAAACAGTGACCATGAGCAAATAAAAGAAGTTGAGAGGAAATGACAAAAGACAAAATGAGAGTAACCATCTCTGGAAAAAAGGGGGCATCTGAGTTTCCTGGAGATTTCTCCTGCTTTTTAATAGGATTATTAGAATCAGAAACTCATCCTCTGGAAAATTCACACCTTAGGAGCACCATTTTCTTCTTTCTATACTTGTCAGAAGCTTAAAGGCTTTTGTCTGACTCAGTCTGTGATTTCCACTGGTCTATCCCTTTCTTTCAGCCCTATTGTTCTTCTTTCCTTCCCCCAACATGACTGCAACATTTCCTGGCCATTTTGTAGTAATCTTCTGGCTCTCCAGTAGCTACTCACAATGATGCAGTTTAGTAAGAACAGACAGTCAAGGTGACCAGCAGCAGAGGTAGAACAGTCTAGCAGTACAGAGGATGGTCCACAGGATTGGGAGGAAACAGAGGAAGCTGGTGTTGTGTCTCCACTAAGAGTGCTTCCTAGTGGCATTACTTAACTTTGGTGTCTCAACTCTCTTACCTGTAAGATGTGTTTAGCATTACCTAATTCATTGAGATGAAGATTAAGTAAAACTCAAGACAGCATAAACTGCATTCAAGAAATACTAATTTCTTCATCTCTCTTTTCCCTAGCTTCTAGATTTTCCCAAATTGTTCTGCTATTTATTTGACTGCTATATAGTTCTTTCTTGTCTTTCAATTTGGTCATCTCCTGTCATTACATGTTCACTGTGACAAACATAGGCAACTGTCTAAAATTCAACCAAAACCCATCAGTTTGCATAAATGATTTTCAAGCACAGCTAACAACTCACAGCAAGTTTCTTCTTACCTCCAGGTATTTTCCCAGATGAAAGGCTCTCAGCCCCCAAAATCACCAATTGTCAAGTACTCAACCATTTGGAAGAAAGACTCAACTGAATACAATGTAATATGGTATTGACCCGATTGACATGTTTTGGGACTGCTTGTGCTTTTTCATTTGGGGGGAACTTTTGCTTGTTTTATTTTTGCCTTTTTTTTTTTTTCCTTTGGCTATTGGATGAAAATTCATTTAAGAAGTATCTATCAAGTCAACATAAGGAACCTAATGCTTTTTTTTTTCCTGCCTCTTAACAGCAAAATGCCTGCAGCCATACCATTGTTGTATCCCATCTCATCAGATCTCAGAAGCTAAGCAGGAACGGATGGGGCCTGGTCAGTACTTGGGAGACCATCTGGGAACACCAGGTGCTGTAGGCTTGGGAGAAGGACCTGGCAACCCACTCCCAAAAAACAACCAGCCATTGAAAACCCCATGAATAGCAGAGAAGCACTGACAATACTGTTTTATCTATTGTACATAAGGTCATTATGAGTTGGACACCAACTCGACAGCACCTAACAATACCATCACCAGCAGCACCAGCAAATCAATACACAGGTCTTATGGAAAAACAGTAAAGCTTGTAGTTCGTCAGATTATGTGGATTTAAATTGTAGTTCTGCCAATGTTACCATATAGATTATTCAATTTCTTTTTGTGCCTCAGTTTCTTCGTCTTTATTATATGGATAATAATATTTACCTTATGGACTCACTATGTGGAATCAAAACCTAATAGAAGTGGAATTTTTAAGATATTACTCTGCACATGGTAGGTATTCAGAGATTATCAATAGTTATGAAGCAGCAACTTTTCAACAATTAGTTTATTACATACAACCCTAGAAACTGAAAGATCAAAAGTGACTTTTTTGCTTTCAGGGATCTTATAATTTGGAAATTAGGGAACTGAAAACTGTTCATTTAGCTTACATAGCACTTCCTACAGGGAAGGGATACCATTATTATCCCCATTTTTATATACAAATAATTGGAGGCTCAACATTGGTTTGCCCAATGAGAATTGACTAGAGAGTCAAACTCTTTCCAAGATTTTTCACTCTAGAAACCCGTGCTTCTAGCACACTGAGGCTCACAAAACATAATAGAAAGTGTTTCACTACTTTTTTTTGAAGGTTTGAATCAATATTGAGATCAAATAATTGAGATTTTAAGGACTTCTGTCTTTGGGAACAAATGTATTCATTGATTATGACAAAGGAAAACATCAGTGATAAAACAAATGAGATTTGGGAGCTGTTCTTTTACATATGTACAGCAAATGTTTCTACAATCATAATAACCACAGTGTCTAGCACAGTACCTGACACATAGTACGTGGTCGATAAATAGTTGTTGAATGAATGAATTTCTATGTTGTATATAAACTATTTAGAGACCCTTTGAAAGTTAGCTTTTGATATTTATAAAAATGGGAAACATTGCAAGCTTTTAAGAATCTTTATGGAATTGCAATTGTTAGATTTTTTTTCTTGCTTAACTGAAGAAGAAAGTAGCATGGTATAACTGAAAACGTATTGGACTAGGTGTTGGAAAGTCTGGGTTTCAAGCCCTATGTGTTACTGGGTTATTTAGTGACATGGTACACATTAAGACATCCTCTCCAGGTCTTAGTTTTCTATTTTATGAAGTACAAGAACTGGATTAGGTTAGTACAGCTCTCATTGTGACCACATTTCAAATATCATAACTCTTACATTTGTACAAACTGAAAATTTAGGATGAAAATCTTTGAGGAAAGTGAGTGATAAGCAAACATGGTCTCATGTGTACCTCCATCTCTTTGAGGCACCTTCTCCACTGGAGCGCACCTCATCCTGCCTGAGGTCCTTGCCTTTTCAAATCTGCTCTCAAAACAGGTTTTGGTTTTGTTTGTTGTCAACTGTTGTATAACAAATCACACTGAAACTTAATGTTTTAAAACAAACCAACCCTTATAATCTCACAGTTCACATGGATGAAGAATCTGAGCACAGTTTTTCTGGTGTCTCTGGCTCAGGGTCTCTCGTGAGGCTGTCAATCAAGCTGCCAGCCAGTGTTGCAGTTATGGAAGTTTCAGTTATTGTTTGGCCTCAGTTGGTGGCTACATGGGTGGCCTCACCCTAGACTGTCTGAATGTCCTCAAGATGTGGCAGCTGGTGGTCTGAAAGAGGAGAACCAAAGAGTGCCTGATGGAAGCAACAGCCATTTTGGAAATAATCTTGAAAATGGCATTCCATCTTTTCTGCCATATTTTATTTGTTAGAATTGAGTTAACAAACCCAGCATATACCCAAGGGCAGAAGGTTAAACAAGGGAACACCAGGAGGCAAAGACCACTGGGGGCCAGATTAGAGACTCTTGACCACAGCCATCAGTCACACACTTGCAGGACCTTTGCATGTTGTGGTTAACAGATGGGAGGGGGGTGCTCATTTTAATTGTGGAATATCAGTCTGTCCACTCTATGAAGAATGTCAAATACTTTTGATATAAGGTAGAATTTAAGTGGTGAAATGATGAATAAGGCAGAATGGGGAAAGAAAGTATGTGTTGTTGTTAGGTGCCGTGGAGTGGGGTCCTACTCATAGCAACCCTGTGTACAACAGAACCAAACACTCCCCAACACTGTGCCATGCCCAGCACTATTGCCAGTGCTTCCTGCTATTCATAGAGTTTTCAATGGCTGATTGTTTTGGGAGTGAGTTGCCAGGTCCTTCTCCCTAGCCTACAGCTCCTGGTATTCCCAGGCAGTCTCCAATCTAGGGACTAACCAAGCCAACTCTTCTTAGCTTCCAAGATCAGACAGGATCAGATGCCAGGGTGTTATGACTGCAGACAAAATAGCTGTTCTGTTTGTCTCTTCCCTTCAGCCAAGAGAATAGTGGATGCAATTGTTGTTCTTGTTAGGTGCCATAGAGTAAGGCGGGCTCATAACAGCTCTATTTACAACAGAATCAAATACTAGCCCAACACTGTGCCGTGCCTGGCACTATGTCAGTGCTTCTCTGCTATTCATACAGTTTTCAATGGCTGATTGTTTCTGGATTGCTTTGGGAGTGGATTGCCATGCCCTTCTCCCATTTTTGCAGTGCTGGGGATCAAGCACAGAGCCTCAGAGAGCACACAGCAACACTCTACCAACTGAGCCAAACCCCAACCCCAAGAAAGGATATAGCTCACATTAAAAATGAAGCTATAGCCTTATTTATTGAGTCTTACCACTATATGCCAATCATTACAGTGGGCACCCAGGAGACAGGTGCAGTTAAGATTCCTGGATGGCCTTGGCTGACTCAGCTCTTCTCCTTTTATCATCTGTAGTTCTCAGAATAACTATAGAATGTGCTAGGAGGATAACAGCCTGAGATAACGTGGAACAATTTAAACCCAGGCTCGCTTCCCATCCCACTTTGCACAGGGAGTGTTTCAGCACTTTAACCCAGTGAGCCAAGTGTCACCAAGGCTATGAAAACAATTTTTGAATTGTTGAATATTTTTGAATATTTTTGGGGTCCCTCAGCTGTGGTGTGATGTGGAATACACACAGATGAGACCCAATCTTCCCTGGGAAACTTTGCTCAGGCTTAGAAGACCAGCTCACCATGCCTGAGTCCCAGCTCCTGTTGTCCCTTGCTGCCTACCTGTGAGAAATAAAATGGCTTTGTTGAACTTGCTGTAGGAGTGCTCCATCTCACTGGACTCATGCCAAGTGATAGAGTAGCCAGTGCATGGTGAGCCTCTTTCATAACAGCCTTATATAAAATGCAGTTGCCTTCCCCAAGGTACAATATATTTGCTGTTGCCTAGTTTCCCCAAATCTCCATCACTCACAAGAATTACCAGAAATTTTTTCTGAACCTGTTTGAAGACCAGACGCGAAATATTATAGAATAGAGCATGGTTCTCTGGCCCAGTCACAGACATGTCATTTAAATTCAAAATCTTAGTTTTCACATCTGAAAAATAAAAAGGCTCTCTCTCTCCAGCTATCTATCTCACAAATGTATAATAAAGATAAAGACTTACTTCTGAGAAAAGGCTTTAAAAATTATAGTACCATCCAAATGTAAGAAGATATTATTATATCATTTTCTCCAGCACAGGGGGACAACCAACTCTTCACCTTTCCCCATTTTTCAACATATCTATGCAAACTTCCATTAGTGATTACATATTTGGAGAAAACGTTACTATTAAAAAGTGTGAACTTATTGAAGAGGCTCTACTAGTCACTAGAAATTATGTCTAAATTATGCCTTCAAAACAAACATTCCAAAATCTGAGTGGTTTAAAACAACAGAACATTATTTCTCTCCCCTTCATTCCAGGATGACTGACATTTTGCTGTATGTCATCTCAATTTGATGATGGGCACTAGACTAATGGAACAACCATTTGGAGCAGAAAGGAGCAAACAGGAACTCATACATTGCTCTTCACTGGCCCACAGTGTCACACACCATTCCCCCTTTCACTTCATGGTTCAAGGCAGGTCATATGGTCAGGACTAACTTCAGAGGAGGAAAGAGTACAACTCTCACGTGCTCAGGAAGAAGAGGAGCTCTGTGAGCAATAGGAAGCCACATAAGGAAGCGATCCTCCACATTGCCCTCTGACCATACAGACAGTACAAATTTCTAAGCTGCAGGAGACAATTAACCTGTGACAGAGTTCTAATTTGTAAGTATGCCCTCTTATTTATGAATCATTTAAGGTTTTCTATGCAATGAATGATTACACCAAATGAGTTTTAATTAAAAAAACACAGGGATTATTAGGAAATCTTACGAACACTTTCTGTAGTGGGCCTCTAACTCACATTCTTACAGAAAGAAGTCTGAAGGGGTGCTGTGTGTGCATGTGTGCGTGCATCTGTGAGCATGTTCTCAGGACGCTGGGAAATGGAAAGACGTGGTTGGCTTAAGGTCAAGTTTAGTCAATGCTTATAAATTTCCCTTTGCAAGGTTAATGACTTAGCCCCTTCTAATTTAGCTGCACTGAAACTTGTTATAAATTTGTTCGTTCAGTTGCATCTGTTTTACATCGGCCCTCAAATCACAGGCCGCTCTTGTTCCTTCTCCAAGCTTTCTCTTTCTTGGATTCCGACCACCATGTTAATCCAAATGAACATTGAACTGAGGCTTCATTACTTCTGGCTTCTACTCCCAGATCTTCCATTAACTAACTATATTGCTTTGGAAAAGTTGCCTTACCTCTCCAGGCCTTATCTCCAAAATGGGGGAGTTGGCTTGGAGAATTCCTTCTAGCTCTAATTGCTTATGGTTCTAAGTCATGCTGTGGAGCCAGATAGAGCGTATGTGTGTTTCTTCCTGCTTCATGCATTTATCAGCAACTGAAGGAGGTATCTCAGCAAAAGCTTGGCCTCCTAGCATATGACAGATCCCTTTGAAGATCACTCACATTTCAGCACCTCCCAATGTGTTTTTTCCTCCTGTTCCCTCCTTGCCAGCTTTAGGGTACAGAGCCTAAAGTATAAGGTACAATTAAAATGTACTATACTTTTAATATCTTGTTTCCCTACTTAAAACAAGTGTGTGTGTGTGTGTGTGCACGTGTGTGTGTGTGTGTGTGTGTGTGTGTGTGTTGAAAACTCTTTCTTTGGTAATACTAATCAGAATTTTAAAGGTTTTTTTGTTTTGTTTTGTTTTGGGGGGTATTTGTTTGTTTGTTGCTATGGTAGTGAGGTTGCTAATTTAACCAGAGGTTAAGAAAGTAACTTATGCCTTTTCATCACTTATTCTTCTCAACATTTTTAAAGCCTCATACCTAAGAGTTGATTTATTCACAACACTCTGGAGCACCAGTCTAGGAGAATAGGATAATACTCACTTATATGGTTTAATAGATATGAAGCCACCAAAGAAATAATTTCAGTAAAAGAAAAATGTTTTTCAGGTGCCCAGATATACGTACCTTTCTAAAAAGTACCTTCAAGAACAAGTGAATGACTTGCTTGGAGATATCTTCAACACCTTAAAAATATTGACCTCAGATTCATAGTCTTCCTTGATTTAACTCAGTTCTGATGAGTAATCTGGGAAGCTTAAAGATTTTGGAATCATGCCTATTTTGGTTCAAACCTAGTGATGAGTAATCTTGAACAAGTCACATAAACTCTCTGAGCCTCAGGTCTTTCATCAGTAAAATAGAAAGGACACCTATGCAATAAATTGTAAATAGTAAGCAAAATGGCATAAGTCAAGCTCTTAGTATAAAGACTATAATGACAGATGACCAACGACTTCATTCACTCCAAACTACCAAGATGAGGTTCAGATTACTGTACATGTCAGTCAGTTCCAAACTTTGCACAAAATATTAGTCAGATATTGAAAGAACAAGATGAGAAAAAGGGGACACACTGGTGTCAGCAAATATGCCCAATTAGTAAAACAAATAATTTACTTGAATTTTCTCAAAAGTTAACTACTATATTTTGAGCTTTCTCAGATCACCTAACAACAACAACAATAAGGGATCACTGAATTAATGATCCTCATCTGTGTTCTGCTTTATTCTCTGACATTTGTTTCTCAGGGGATACAGAGGCAAATGTCTATGCCTACCAGTGAGTATGGGAAGCATCTATTTTCTTGTATGACTTGATCTTAAGCTGGACAGTAGGAGAAAATACTGCATGATAACTCCTTTTATACATTTTATTAAAAAGATCAGCAATCTCTTCCTATGCCTCAAACATTTCATCATCATAATTCCAAGCAATGCCCCTTTAGTCATCAGTATATCTGAATTAAGCTGTGTATCTTCTTATACTTTTGGGTTTTTTAAATAGAAAATACTAAGCAAAAGAAAAATTTGTCCTTGAACAGTTCTAACTATACTTCAACTTAGCATCCATAAAACATTTTCTTAATCTCAAGTTTATGATTCAGTTTCATTTTTTATTCCATGTCTCAGTCCTTTCCTTAAATATCTTTGTAATTTCCCTCACCATTTCTGGGGAAGAGAACCAAGCCTACTTCTCCTGAGTCTTAGGTCTTTATAAAGAGCTCAAGTTAAGTTTTATTTTCAAGTTTCTCTGTATTCTCATCCACAAAGTATCTATTCATTTTTATTTTTTGTTGTTGTTGTTCTTCTTACCAACTTCTTACCAAAGAACCATAGGATCTTACAGCAAGGAGGGATCTCACATATTTTCTAGTCTTCCTTCTACAGATTAAAATAATAATAATAACAACAACAACAACAACAACAACAACAAAGTAAGGCCTTGAGAAATAACATGAACTGTGTTTTCTAGTTTTCTAGTTCTTAATCCTTTTGAGTATGAACCAAGCTTGACCCTCCCCCTTTTTCCTGGCAAAATATTAAAAAGTAGAAAAGAAAAAATATTCGCTTTAACCTGGGCAGGTAATTTTGATTCTTTGAATTTTTTTCTCATGTATAAATTTGAGTGTTTGGGTTGATGGGCAGTAAAGAAGAGTATGGGGGAAAATTAGATGCATAGCCTGTAAGTTCCTCTCCACATTAAAAATCTATGATTAATGTATAATGGAGTCATTTAATCCATGTAACAGGAAGGGGTGGGATCTGACAGGCTTATTTCCTTTCTCCCAAATGCCACCTTACAGCTGTGGTCTGCAGTAATATGGCTGGTACAATTAGAAACCAAAATTAGAAACCAAGCAACCACAAGAGGAAAAGGCTTCGGAACAACTTTAGGCCCTGACCCAGAATTCCATCCGAGGACTCTGCTGGGGCCTGTGCTTTGCTGCACATGTGGTTGTTAGCCTGCAACACTGCACAGGGGGCATCTCCGCATACCTCACGTGCATACCTGGAAGGCTTCATGCTCATTTAACTGAGACTTTTCAACAAATCTTAGAGAAAAAGAAAACTGGATAACCAGTTACTTAACTAAGGACCATAACTCAACTCATCATAGGGTGTCAGCAGCAGTTCTGCTGCCACGATACCCCATCAGAGAAATACCCAAGTGTTTTTCATCAGAACCACTGATATGAGCCTCCCCGACTTTGAGCTATGGATTTTATTGTTATTTTAAAGAAAAATTATTGTCAAACACATCCATAACATCTGTTTTCATTCTGAATTCCTTTTTCCCAAAGACGTTTCTTCAGTAAGAATTACCATGGAAGACCTAGGAATTTGAAAACTTCACAAACTCATATACAAAAACCAAACAAGTTGTCAAATTCACAGATTTGGGGGCAAAAGAGAGCAGGTTACAAGTCAGCCAAACTGGCAATCTGACCTTAGGAAAATCAAAAGAGAAAAGGACACATTGGGTTTTTCTCTTTCTACCCAATTGAATAATAACATAAAGATAAGTTCCAAGATTCACCACCAGTTTAAAATTATTTCATCATGGCTCTCAGGTTGACTGAGGTATACACCATTCTGTTCATCCCTTAGGGAGCCACAGAAAATTAGAGAAACACATCAGAACCCTGGAATCCAGAACTCCAACCCCTTACTCACCAATGACACTCAGCTGGGTCAATAATACTTGCTTTCTAAAAAAATACAGGGATGTGATATTACTCCTTTATTAAAACAGCCCTTTCAGCTGGTCTGTTTATATGAATTTAAGGGAAAGAAAACATTGTGTTGGTGAATTATGTTACAATTAGCGAAATTTCAGGAAGGAAAGCATTCAGAACTCATATTTTATGACCATGTCACCCAAAATATTATGGTTAGTGTCTGATTTATCAACAATCTGTGAGAGGGATGATATTCATCTGTATTTTTAAGAGAGCAGGAGGAAGACTTGAGCAGTTATTATGTGGCCAGTGACTGATTTATATTGCTTCCCACTGCAGTCAAATAATCTTGAGCAAAAGGGGGAAAGGGTAATTGTAACAGTACAACCTCGCTGTAAAACACAGAGCATTCTCTTTACACAGAGTCTCTCAATGTGAAGTTTTGTGTGACATTTAATATTGTGACTGGCCTTTCAAGTCAGCTGAAATCACAATTCGCACATAATTACAAAAGGTACATCATGTGGCTCACAAACCACAAAATGATAGCATAAGACACAGGGGAAAACATACCTGGGGATGGGATCATGTGAAATCCTCGAATTGTTTTCAACATAGCTAACAGGAAATATGAGCACCACCCCCAGCCTTGGTAATGTGGTGAGGTCAAAGGATGTCATTGAAATCCAGTTTGTGCCTGTTGCTGATCATGTGTCTCTAATGGGGTGTTCTGGGCATATGGCTCCATGACCAGGGACAAGCTTAACTCAAACCAAGCTGAAGTTTGGAAGCACATGCCCGCAAGCATCCAAGAGTACTTAATACAACCCAGGGTTGGGTCAAGCAAATGTCATTTTGTATCACTATAAGGATAGAAGGCAAAGACTATTTTAAGAATAATATGGTTTTTGGTGATCTCTGTGAAGTTTATGAGTAGTCAAGAGGAGAACATAAAACTTGCTCTACATGTGTAATTAAAATACAGGGTAACAAAATTCATGTGTAAGTAATAGGAGAGCAGAGTGGAGCCAGGGGATCATAATAAGCATCCTGGTTGAAGTGAAAAGCAATTTGTGGTGGGGCTTTCAAATTCCTACTTTAGTGGACAGATTTGGAAAGCTCACGTATAGTCTTCCTGGCTGGGTAGGTTTACTTTTAGAGCCCTTTCATTTAAAATTTTCCCTAAAAATAGCAGCTGGGTTTGGTTTGGTTTTGTTTCTGCAGGAGAAATCACACAGTTTATAAATGAATCACTGTTTCATGGGAACACACAGCTAAAGTTAAAATGTAATCAGCATTTCTGTCCTCCGTCCATAGAGGGGTAAGGGAGGTTACTAGAACTCAAACTCTAGCATCTCAGAGATGGTCTCCTACACTTCTGTGGGGCTTATCAAATTCCAAAGCATATTCTATAAGCAGATTTATGAAATAGAATAAATAGAAACAATGGAATAGGGGGAGGAGACTTTGCAAAATAACAGATGTTGCTAACTATCCTGGAGTTTGCTGTTATGTGGACCAAATAGCTGTATGATGGATTGAATTATTCACTGGCATAGTCTGGTGCATCCAAGAGTACTTGGAACTGCCATCCTTCCTATCTATATGGGACAGTTAAGATGGCTTCGACTATCAACCATACAATATGCTACTGCAAATTGGTAGGTCTCCTGTGTGACCAAGACAGCGCCATGTAGAGGTGTTTGACTATTATTTCAAATAAGCTCTATAAAACAGACCCCAAACAACCCCTGACCAGATTTATAAGGTGGTTGGGGTGGGGTAATAGATTATCAACAGATCATGAAAGAACAAAAGGTCTTCCACATAGTTTTATAAGTGAATTGTTAAAAAAAAAAAAAGCACAAAAATTTTAGTCTTGAGTCACGGCCATCAGAATTTCAGCATGCAAAGTATATGTGCATATTTTAGGGAGAAAAAAATCTCTCTTCTTCCACTCCCAAAGCAATCCCCAAACAATTAGCCATTGAATACCCTATGAAGGTCACTATGAAGTGGACCCTACTCAACAGCACCTAAAAACAACAACATTAGCTTGAATAGCAAACTACACCAAACTGCAGAATGTTACAGTGGAAAGAGGCTTTGACCCCTCTTGACTACCATCTCTTTTCCCCTTTTGAGAAAAAAATGTCCAATGATGCAGTCCAGACAACTTTCAACACCACAGTCTAGCCGTTGTTGCACAAAGTGGAGTATTAGAGTCGAGAGACATGCCCAGATTCTGCAGCAGACAGTTCTCTGCCTTTTCCTAGACATTCTCTTGGTGTCTGTTTCTGCACCTGTGGGTCTGAGCAAGCTCAGCTTGGCGAAGGCTGTACACCTGCACATGGGCACTAGTTCTTCCATAGGCAGCATTCATACCAAGAGTGTTTGTATTAGAGAAGCTGAAATGATTTAGAAAAAAATAATAACTTTCACTGGATTGGCAGTTAAGGAAAAATAACCAAAAACATCAAATACCATATATTCTCAAATCTAATCCGCACCCTTTCAACAGTTTTAGAGCATTATGAAATCAGATGCAGATTGGACTCATTGCCCAGTGCTCCAATCTCCACGAGATTCTAATCCGCATATGATTTTTCTTATCTCTCTAAAAACTCTTGAAAGGGTGTGGGTTAGACTAGAGAATATATGGTATTCTGCAGCTGACACTTTCTGGGGGGTGGAGGGTGCTTCTGAAGCAGGTCTGCTAGGGCCAGTCAGGGCAGAGAATTGGGAGGGTGGGATTCCCAGGACTTGTCTGGCCCACATCTACTCCCACCTCCAACCAGAGTGGCTTTGCATCTTTATCTTTTACCTGTTGAGCTCCTAAATTACATTCCATTGAAGATCATATATGTCTATGTGTGTATCAATTTTCCTCTCACCCCCACTCCAAATGCACATGCAAAGAACACAATTTAAAATAGCTGGGCAGACGCACACAAGTCAGTTACCATCTCTGGCCCTTGTAAGACTCAACTCTCAAATGAGACCTTTAGACCAACAACCCATCCAGTCTCCTTTGAGCGCTAACAGCCTCAGCTTCTCCCCTGAATGCATGGTCCCCAGGATAATGAGAGCAAGTGTTTCCTTTTCCCTCCCCAGTCAAGAGAAGCCATTCTCCTTCCTGGAAAAGGCATCGACATTGAACATGAACCCCCCAACCTCATCCTTTCTGTGATTTGATGCTCTGGATTCTCTAAGGATAATAAACCTCTCCAAACTGATAGTTTGAAAACCCTTTTCCTGTCACTTACTCCTCCATGCCAGGGTGAAGTTTTTGCTGCAAGCTTCTTTCCCTCACCAGAGGGCTGTGAAGACCGGGGAAAGGAAGGTGTTTAGAAGGAACCAGGTGTTTCTGGCTTCCCTTTCTGATTTGTACTACTTTGCCAAATATTGTCCTGGCAAAAAGAAAAAGAAGTGGGCCTAGTTCAGCATAGGGGTGGGGGGCAGGCAAATGGTTTTAAACAATCCTGACTGCCCATGCCATAAAATGCCATAAAATGCCGGCTGCCCATGTTTGTTGAACTCTAAGACTTGAATAATATTGTGCACTTTATCTTTATAGCCTCTTTTATGCTAACAGGCCAAGGGGTAGCAAAAAAAAGGGCAATGTACTGTGGTCTGCTAAAAGCTTTGCCATTTGATTGCTTCATAATTTCACCATTCATCTAATTTGGAGTGTGCATTCATGCAACAAACCTGTCTGTCACCCTTAACAAGCTCTTTGGTGCAGACCGGAACAACCTCCCATAATGTAAACAATCTTCTCCTTGGGCAGAAAAAGAAAGCACACAATGTGTTTTTAACACTCGCAGATGTAATTGCTTTGGACTTTCCCACCCGTGGTATTGGATTTCTCAATTCCCAGGACGCTTCATCAACAGATACCTTTGAAAGTGTTTTTTCCCTATTCTTTCTTCAAAGCTGTTTTATGCACATTTTTAAAAAATCCCCTATGCACAGGTCACCACACTAGGATACGAAAAGAGATGGAACCCCAATAAGATATAGGCTTTGCTTCCTAGAGAGCAGACATTGGTAGTAAAGAGAGCCCATGCTTAGGGTAAAGACAAAAGTAGCTTTGACTTTGGGTCTTCCTCTTAGTAGCTGTGTGACCTTGGCACATTAAGCACCCTCTTCCTCCCAATTTTCTCATCCAGGTCCAGATATTTTTTGCTATTGTTGGGTGGGGTCAAGTCAGTGTCTGACTCATAGCGACCCTATTTACAACAGGAAAAATAGTATTGTTGCAGCTTCTCTGCTATTCATAGGGTTTTCCATGGCAGATTATGTTTTGGTAGTGGGATGCCACATTCTTTTCCCAAGCCTACAGCACATGGTGTTCCCATGCAGTCTCCCATCCAAGTAATAACCAGGCCCAACCCTGATTAGCTTCCAAGATCTGACCAGATCTGACACCACAGTGCTATGACTGCTAATAAGAGATGTGGACCAAAAAGCACAATAAATGTGTGTGTACATAATGAACAGTAAATTGAATTAAATGCATTTATTTCTTGTCTATTCTCTGCTCACCTACCACACCATCACCCATCCCTCCACTTTGTTGGGAACCACTCTTTTCTTAAACATAGACACCAAGGAAAGAGAATGAGGGCAGAAATGAAGCAAGAGAGAAGGGTTTACAATGAAATACATGTGGGTTTCATTTCAAGTCTTTAACTGCTTCTCTGAAGATCAAGACTCTTCCTCCATTATTAAAACCTCCTAATATGGGCTATGTGATACTGACATAATTGAACAGGAGAAAGGATAGAGATTGCACCATGCCACATTTCCATATCTATGTAACATTTTGCCGGCCATGGTGGTGCACAACATTAATCAACTTGCTGAAGAGGCCGGAAGATTGAGAGCTCCAGGCCAGCCTGGGCTACACCTTTAATGCCTGCAGCCATTCACTGTGGCTTCTGATCTCATCAGATCTCAGATGCTAAACAGGGTCAGGCCTGCTTTGTACTTGAATGGGAGACCACATGGGAACACCATGTGCTGTAGGCTTGGGAGAAGGACTCTGTAACCTACTCCCAAAAAACAATCAGCCACTGAAAACGCTATGAATAACAGTGAAGCACTAACAACAGTGTTTCATCTGTTGTATATAGGGTCACTATGATTCAGACACCCACTCGATGGCACCTAACAACAGCAACAGCAACAGCATCATGTAAAGTTTCAAATGCCTGTAAGAATAGAGTATAAAGAAAATTCTTGGGGCTAGAGTGTAGCTCTTTGAGTGTGTGTTTAGCATGTGTAAGGCCCGGAGTTCAGTTCCCAGTACTAAAAAAAAATGGAAGGAGGGGAGAAAAGAAAATTCTCAAAAGAGGCCCACCAGGCCATGTGGGAGAAATTTGGTGATACCAATTCAAAAAAGACAATACAAATTTATGTCTTAAAGTTGGCATTATTTGTTGTCTTGGTAATTGCTTTCCTGAGTTCTTTGTAAACTCTAGAAATTAGTCCTCTATCAGATAATCCAATACACAAGTGGGCAAATGAACTGAACAGACAGTTCTCAAATGAAGAAGTTCATAAAGCCATGAAACACATGAAAAAATGCTCAATATCCCTAGCCATTGTTACTAGGTGCCATCAAGTCGTGTCTGACTCATAGCAATGCTTATAGGGTTTATAATGGCTGATTGTTTCGGGATTGCCATGGAAGTGGATTGCCATGTCCTTCTCCCATTTTTGCGGTGCTGGGAATCAAATTTGGGACCTCAGAGACTGCAGAGTGGCCCTCTACCAACTGAGCTAAATCCCAGCCCATCCCTCGCCATGACGGAAATGCAAATCAAAACAACTCTGAGATTCCACCTAACTCCAGTAAGAATGGTCAAGATCAACAAAACAAATAATAACAAATGCTGGTGAGGTTGTGGAGAAAAAGGAACCCTTTTACACTGTTGGTGGGACTGTTAATTGGTTCAACCACTTTGGAAATCAATATGAAGATACCACAGAAAACTAAAAATAGAACTGCCATATACCCAGCTATACCATTACTGGGAATATACCCAAAGAGAGACGAGTCATTATACCACAGAGACACCTGCATCTCCACATTCAATACAGCACTTTTCACAATAGCAAGGATATGGAACCAATTAAGGTGCTCATCAACAAAAGAATGGATGACAAAAAAAACTATGGCACATATACACAGTAATAAAACTGAAATAATGTCATTTGCAGCAAAATGGGTGGAATTGGAGAACATCTTAACCAAACGAACACAAGCCCAAAAAGAGAAATACCATATGTTCTCACTTATATGGGAGCTGAATCACTTTAAAAGGAAGAAAAAATCCTATACATAAATTGATATATAAAAAATGCACAATTAAACTTAGTGGAGAAGGGACAATATAAAGAGTAGAAAGGAGGGAGGGAACTAAGAGGGAAGCTAAGATTGGGGAAGATGGGATGGAGAGGAGGGTCCTTGTGGAGGGATTAATGGCGAGAGGACAATCTCAATGTAAACAGTGCAATTTCATGAGTACATTGAAAAAATAGGGGAATATAACCCAAATAAGCATTTGAGTTTTACTTCATATTAGCCATAAGGTTCTATAAACCTTGTGGGTTGATGAATGTATTGCCAGAAGTGATGCATAATGGATGCATAATGAAAAAGGCCAATGCTGCATTACTCTGTACCCCATCATCATTTACTAATAAATGGAAAAAAATGTTGTTTTTTTCCCACCATTTTGGCAAAATGAACCACTTGCTGTTGTACGAAAACAAATCCTAGATTATAAATGCCGTGAGAGTTGTGAAATCACTTCTTAATATAATTTCAAAAGTGAGTAGAGAAGTACCTCTTTTTGAATGAATTAGTCGGAAAACTGACAACAGATGGCACTAAAAATATACCTTTTTACCCTTCACCTTTATGAATATATTCAGTGGTTATTCAATGAGTGAGATATTGAGATATAAAGTAAATTATTACAGGATGGAAGTTAAAGAGATGTTAAAAAAAAGCAAGGAAAGAAATACATGATGTATTCTAATTAGCTGAGCCTGGAGGTAAGTGTTCTGGGGACAGTAAAGAGTTCTTATAGTTGTTTGGGTTCTTGCTCTGATCTGCTGGAGATTGCAATTATAAAATTATATGTCTGTCATTCTTACCAAACCAAGAGGTCCTGGAGAGCAAGGATCCTTTAAAATGTCCTAAAGTCTAAAACAATAACAAATAAAAGGTCTAGAAGCCTAGCCTGTAAGAAGTATTTAATGATGATGATGATGATGACGACGACAATGACAACAAAGAAAATGACAGCAATAAGAATAAAAATAGCTAGTGCATTTGCAATAATAACAGTTAACGTTTATTTAGCTCTAACTATGATTCGGACTGGGGTTTAGCTCAGAGGGTAGAGAGCAGAACCCAGGTTCGATTCCCAGCACCACAAAAAACAGAAGGATGTGGCAATCCACTTCTGCTCGAAGCAATTACAGCCTTTGAAAACCAAAACAAGGGTCACTGTGAGTCAGACCCAACTCAACAGCACCTAACAAAAACTCTGATCCAGACACATTGCTAAGAAAATGCCTACCTACATACATTCTCATTTACCGCTAATGTGATTCCTCAGTGTACTATTGGGGTGATAATATTAGTTTCCAATATTTGCAGGGTTTGTGTGTTTTTGCTCTTAATCATCCCCAAATTCTTACTGGTCCGCTTTTCCAAAAGTCATGGCTATCTGGAGCAGGAGAGACTCCTAGGGGGTAGAAAGAACACCCTGGTCAGAAGAACGTATCCCTGCAAGAGAAGAAATCCAGCCTGGTTGGCCTTGAAGACTGTGTGGCCAAAATCTTAATGCGGACTTGCCATAAATAGAGGAATTATGTGTGATTTTTTTTCTTGTGTACTTTTTAATATATTCCTAATATCAAACAGTGAGTCTGCATTATTTCTGAAATAAGTAAAAAGACATTAAAGAAGCCACTATTTATAGAAAGAAATATGCTACAGTCCATGACATGAATTTGAATCAATAATAAAATGTATGTTGCCAGGATATATTACAATCAGCATCACAAGGAAAGCACAAGAAGTAATATCATTATGAACACTGGCCAGGGGTCATTTGAGATTTCTGTACAATTTGAGACTTGAGTTCTCTAAACCTCAAAAATCATAACAGAAATGAATTTTGGAAAGATAAATAGAGCCTGTTTTGGAAAGGCTAAGAAAGCTTGGGTGGAAGAAAAATGAGGGACAACTTAACTGAATTCAAGTGTACAAAAATTATCACCAAAATGATATTGACAAGCTATATGCCACTCCCATTTAGAACAAAACACAAAAGAAATGCCACACATTACAGTGAGAGTTTGGTACTCAAACAGCAAGACAATCTTCTTGAAGATAAATGTGACAGACACTGCAAGTTCATAGTTCTCTATCTTTGGCAACACTTAAAACTAATATAAGTAGGCGGCTGAGGGTCTGCATGTAGAGTTTTGCATGGAGCCTGGACAAGTTACATTTTTGCAAGCCTAACCTCAGTCTGATTCAATCAATTTGATGGATTAGAGCTACACTGGAAGACCTCCGTGTAGTGCTGTATGCAAAACAAGGTTTCTCCCTGCCATATTTAAGACTTAATGCCATTGTAACCACACTAATGTATGAAACAATTGTCCAAAAGTTAGCCTCCTCTAAATTTTTTCCTCTAAAAGAAACTTTGTAACAAAAACTAATTTAGAATAATATTACATCTCTCATGTCTTCTGTCTTGCTAAACTATATTGAAAACTGGAATTATAATTGGGCATAGTAGAGTCATTCAACATGACCCCAACAAATTCGTCTTACCACACCATGATATTCTGGCTTCCTATTTTAGTATAAATAAAAAGAATATCCATTTCCCTATACAGGTAAACTTAGTGGAGCTAGTTCTTGTATTTCATGTCTATTTTATATTTATTCAATGATTATTCATTAAACATATCACAACAGGCCAAATATTTAGGTGACATTTTACAATACTTAACCTCTGAGCTAGGCACCATGGTGCCCACCTGTAAATCCCAGAGACTCCAGAAGCTGAGGAAGGAGGATCTCAACTTCAAAGCCAAAAGAATCATACACAACTCAGTAAGACCCTGTTGCAAAATAAAAAATAAAAAAGTGCCTAGATGTACAGCTCAGTGGTGGAGTACTTGGCTAGCATGTGTGAGACCTTGGGTTCAGTCTCCTAGCACTGGAAAAGAAAAAAGGAAAGAGAAGGAAAAGAGAAGGGAAAGGAAGAGAAGGGAAGAGGGAGGAGGAAGAAAGTAAGGGGAGAAGGAAGAAAGGAAGGAAGGAGAAGGAGGGAAAGGGGGAAGGAGGAAGGAAGGAAGGAAGGAAGGAAGGAAGTGAGGGAGGGAGGAAGGAAGGAAGGGAGAAGGAAGGAAAGAAGGAAGGAAGGAAGGGACAGAGGGAGGGAGGGAGGAAGGAAGGAAGGGAGAAGGAAGGAAAGAAGGAAGGAAGGAAGGGACAGAGGGAGGGAGGGAGGAAGGAAGGAAGGGAAGGAGGGAGGGAGAGAGGGAGGGGAGGGAGGAAAGAAGCAAGCCTTATCTATACTCTCATCTGATCCTTAACAGCCACCACTAAGCATGCTCATATTTTTATCATTTTAATGATTTTGAAACTAAGGTTCAGAAAATTTGACTGGCTCATATTTATATAGCTAGTAAATATTAAAGACTAAAACTAGACTCATGTGACTAATCTCTCAATCCATTCTCTCTCTCTGTCTCTCTCTCTCTCCATCCCTCCATTCCACCCTCCCTCCCTCCTCCCTCTCCTCCTCTCCCCACCTGCTTCTCCCTCTCACTGAGAGGTTGAATCCAGGGCCTTCTCATGCTAGGCAAGTGCTCCACCAGTAAGCCACGCCCCAGCTCCGTTTTAATTTTTTACCTTGAGACAAGGTCTCGATAGGTCACACAAGCTGCATCTGGCCTGGAACTCATGATCATCATCTCTTAGTCTCCCGAGTTGCTGGGACTCATTGTGCCCAGCTTTTCTTTCAAGTTTCCTTCTATTTTTCTATACTACCTATGCTCTCCATCCTTTAGGGTTTTGCAGTATAGTTGGCCATATGCAATAAAATTTGTAAGGACTATTAATATCAACTCCATAAGACAATGCAAAACTCACAAAAACTCATAAAATCAAGTAGCTAGACAATGGCATAAATTGCAAGGGCTTCTAGAATTTACACAACCAAGATAATGTGATCAGATGACTTAAGTATTGATTAAGGATATGAGACAAGATACCCTAAAATATGGACAAGATTTTTTGGACTAAGTAGTAATGGGGAATATTTCAGGTAAAGTAAATGGCAGGAGGCCTGGGTGGGCACCTCAGTGATGGGTTCAGAGAGCCATGAAAAAATGAGCAGACTAGCAGCGTCCACACGCACTCAGTGCCATGTGTGGTAGGACCTGGGAGAACCTCAGAGGATAGAATTAATACTGACCAAATGTCCTTTTGCTCTGGACACTCTATCAGCCTGGTAACATTTACTTCTCAAAATATCCTATAGGTGTTTACTATCCCTATAGTCCAAATAAGAAACCTGAAATTCCAACCACATGAAATGGTTTGTCCAAGATAAGCTGCTACCATGAATTAGGAAGGAAAAAAATCCACAAATACTTCCTGTCCTACAAAGCTGTCTTCTTCCTGTCCTACAAAGCTGTCTTATTTCATTTTCTGTTACTATAACTGAATGCCACAGACTAGGTAACTTGTGAAGAATAAAAGTTTATTCAGCTCATGGTTTTGGTGGGCAGGAGTGGGGGTGCAAGGTGGAGAGGCTGAAGCTGATGGAGACTCTGCTTAGTCCCTAGGTGTGCAGGGTGCAGGGCATCACTTAGAGAAAAGGGTGCTGTTATGACTTAAATATGTCCCTTACTCGCTCCTGTGTTGAATGTTTGGTCCCAAGCTGGTAACACTATCTTGGGAAGTGGTAGAAGCTTTCAGAGGTAGGGTATAGCTGGAGGAAGCAGGGTGGGCCATTGAAGGGTATTTTAGGTCCCTGGTGCCTTCTGTCTGTTTCTGCTTCTTGGGTGTTCTGCGGTGAGCAGCCTCTACTTCCCACTCTTGTCACCATGATATTTTGCCTGGCCTCAGGCGCAAAGCAATAGACCCAGTCGGCCATGGACTAAAACCTCTAAAACTAAATAAACCTTTCAAAACAAATCTTTCTTCCCTTTAAGTTGTTCTCTCCTGTATTTGTCACAGCAATGGAGAGTCTGACTAACACAGGTGCATACAAGACACAGAGCCAAAATGGTTTTATAAACAGCCCCACTCTCGAGCTAACTCATTATGATAGGGGTCTCACTAGGTTGCCGAGGCTCATCTCAAACTCAAAATCCTCCTGCTGCAGCCTCTGAGTCACTGGGATTATAGGTATGCACCATTGGGCCCAGTTCTCAACTTGAGTATTGTTGTTGTTGTTGTTGTTGTTGTTGTTAGATGCCATCAAGTCAGTATCTGACTCATAGCGACCCTGTGTACAACAGGCAAAACATTATTGTCAGTGCTTCTCTGCTGTTCATAGGGTTTTCAATGGCAGATTGATTTTTGGGAGTGGGTTGCCAGGTCTGTCTCCTGAGCCTACAGCACCTTGTGTTCCCAGGCGGTCTCCTATCCAAATACTAACTAGGCCTGATCCTGCTTAGTTTCTAAGATCTGACAGGATTGTATGACACAAGGCTACAGCTGTAGGCTGAGTATTGATGGAGACATTCAATCTTCTCCAAAAGTGTTTCCCTTTTTCAATACACCTTGTGTCTCCTCCCAAAAAGGGAGTGTAGACTATTTCTTCATCCCTTGATTCAGTACTGGATTTGTGACCTAAGTGGGACACAAAAGTGGCATAGTTTGACTTCCAAGGCTGGGACATACAAGACCTTGCAACTTTGGTTTTTGTCAACTCAAAACATTTCTCTGAGACCACAACATAAGGGACCTGCGATAGCCTTTTGCAGGATGAGAGACCACATGGAGGAAAACTAAGGTACCACGGCCAACAGCCAAGAGGTACTCTAAGATATGAATGAGGTCATTTAGGACTAGTCCAGCCATCCCTCCTTCTGAAGGCAGTTGCATGAGCAAAGCCAGGTGAAACTGGCATCAGAACCACCCACTGACACACAGACCATGAGAAGTAATAACTCTTATTATCTGGGGTTTCTAAGCATGATTCTCTCTAACATACAATGCAACTTCCTGAAATGCCAGGCTAAAGGGGTTGGAATTTTTCCAAGTATTCATAGGAAACTATCTAAAGTATTTGAACTAGGGAATAAAATCAAGACTATTTTTTAAACAATTAAGCTAGCATTCTAAACCTCTAGAAAAGAAAGTTGCAGCACTTAAGGATCGTAATATTTTAAACTTTAATGAGTGATTATCATAAAGGTAATTTGGATTGAGAATGCTAATTGCCTACCTACTATGCATTGTTTCTTTCATTCTTAGTAATAAAAACTCAAAATTTTATGATCAAATGTCATCCAGAATAAAAGCTAGATTTTCAGACCTACTTTATAGATAGATAGGGCCACAGGATTAAGTGCAGAGCATTAAATTACAGCAGAAGTATTACAGAGGAGCTTTTTTGTGCCCCTCTTTTCCTTATCTTTTGTACTACTTTTGGCTTGGAGCACAGATATAAAAGTTTATATTCAGCTGCCATCTTGAATTATGAAGAAAATGACTACACATTAGATATAGTAGAGCTGAAAGATGCCTGCAACCCTAGAGACTCCATGGTCCCACCATGCCAATCCTCTGACATGTGCATTATTTTTATGTTAGAAAAAGTGAAATTTATCTTGAGGAAGCTACCATTATTTTGGAGTTTTTGTCTTATTCAACTCTACTGATTCACTGATAATAGGTATAGGGATGAGATAGGGAAGAAAGCAGCAAAGGATTTACTGTCTGCTCAAGTACAGGAGATAGAGACTCTGTGCAAAAGTGAAAAAAAATCTGAATCTGGGTGATTGAAGTCACTATGCTAGTTTTCCTCTTTTATTTTTTTAGCTAAGCCCCACCCCCACACAACCCATCAGGGAGTTTTCACATTACAGGAATTTATGCACTGTTCTCATTCTATAGTCCCAACACCCCAAAGTCAAAATAATAGTTGCCCATTCCCAAATGCAACAAGGAAAAAAAAAAACAGGTTCTCAGTAAGCATAGGAGGCAATAGGAAAAACCAGCCAATATCCCAATAACAACCTTTTTTTTTCCTGTGGCACCAGGGCCTTGGGTACACTTGGCAAGTACTTTACCAAAGAGCTATATTCTGAGCCCTTTTTATTTTTATTTTGAAACAGGGTCTTAAGTTGCTTAGGTTGAGGCTGAACTCACCACGTAGTCCAGGAAGGCCTTGAATTGTAATCCTCCTCCTTCAGCCTCCCAAGTTGCTGGCACTACAGGCATGTGGCACCCCATGCTCAGCCAATGTCAACCTTTTGGTGCTTCTTTTATGTATCACTTAGGGGGAAAAAAGTCATTTGCAATATAAAGAAACGGTGCCCAAGATGCCTGGGCTACATTAATTGACAAAAGAGACCAGAACCCCTGACTGCATGAAGCTTCCATTCTGTCCGGGAGAGGCCAAGAAAGCAAAAGGACTATAATTGGTAAAGAAAGTTGTATGGTGTGTCAGACAAAGACACATCCTCTGTAAAAGGAGGTAAAGAAAAGTGGGTTAGGAAGACCAGGGTGTCTTTAGAAGGAGTGGGGAGAGAGCAATGTCCATTTAGTGAGATCCGTACTTTGCTACAAGGCAGGTTGGAGCATATAGGACTTTCAGGGGAAAGAATTTCCCATGAAAGTTGAATTTACTGCAAATTAGCTTGCAAGAATAATTTGCACTCAGACCCTTTAGGTCAATGACAGAGCCTGAGTGCTTGATCCAAAGGTGAGTGAGATCTATGTACTTTCTCAGTTTGGAAGAACAAAAAGCACAATAGAATAAATATTACTAAAGGGACTGTTTAAACTAATAATAAGGATAATCATTTAATACAGCTCATGTCTTTTGAGCTCTTACTACATGCCAACCACTGCACAAATTGTATAATAGAGATGACTGCTTAGAGGAAATGATACAGTACTTGTAAGAAAGGGATTCCTCCTGAAGCACTTTTTAAAGAACAGAATCAAAAATGTGTTCTTACTTGCCATAAAGTATGTGTATGACTCTCCCCTTACCCCTCAATCTGTGTGTGCACGCACACACACACACACACACACACCACCAGCCTTGTAGATACTGGGGCACTCTACATGCCTTTAAGATCTAAAGATTTTGCTAAATATTTAGATATCAACTGGTTCAAATGACATTAACCAAAACCTTTCTGAGGATGCTGTTGGGGTGGAGGGTAGTTTGTGGTATAAATTTATTGACTGATGTTTAAATGAGAAAGAATTACAATGCACTATAATGTTCATTCTAATCAAGTGATGCTTAAAGATTGAATTTCAGACTGTAAATGTGGTGCACACATTTGTCTCTGAATAAGACTTTGTATCCCAGCTGCTGAAACATTTGGGAAGGTGAAAATTTTGTGTACTAATAGATTCCTGTGGCAATGCATAAGTTTAATGCAGAAAAAGATGTTTTCACTTCATACATACACAGTCACTGTGCACATTTCAGTAAAACTTATTCTCCCAAGAAGCAACTATGACAGTGGAGAAGATATATCTGCTAAGGAAATTTAGTTTTGCCTTCTGAAAGTCAAGGGTAATTTGGGAAAGTAGACATTTGGACAATTAAGATATTGGCCAAGAGCACATCAAATGATTTAAGCAATTATTTCAGTGTCATGAATTATTATTTTATCTGTGGCAAGAGTAAATAAGAATAGATAAATTAGGTTATGGAAAAAGTACTTACTAATTTCTTTAGAAATTGTGCTGAGTTAACCCAACACCAAATCTTCATAGTATAAATCTAAATCAATCCAAAATTTTAAGTAAATTAGCAAAAAGTCAAATAACCAGTAACAAAAACAGTAACTGGTAAGATTAGGATTTGAGCCCAGAACATTTGATTCCAAAAGCCATGTGTTTTACCAGTGTCCTTACCAACACACACACACACACACACACACACACACACACACACACACACATACACACACACACACACACACACTTCATGTTGTTGGTTGACCAAGTTACCATTTGCTTCCTTTGAACTTCTAGGACTCTGGCACTGGGTAATTTTTGGAGGATTGTTTGGATTGGCAGCCTCTACTCCTTCTTTCTTTGAAAACAGTACCTATGCTACTCTCTTAGAAACAACTTTCACCCAAATATGATCCAGCCTAACTCCTGACTGAACTCCAGACTGACTTCTACTCCAGCTTTAGGAATAGAATGGCTTAGTCTTGCTGAAGAATTTATTCCCCTTGGTCCTGGGGATTGGATCATGATGTTACCTGTGAATTAATCTAAACCAGACTCAATAAGATGTTTGGGAGAAAGAAAGGTTCTCCTTTGCATCTAGACATGAAATTGGAAGGAAATAATACAACCATCATGCCGCCATATGAAGCCTGAGAATGAAGCCAGACTTAGAAAAAGCAGAAGTGTATCAAAGATGGATGATTTTTGAGTCCCTGAATTCAGTCATGCTCAAAGCCAGCCCAGCTCCCATCCTCCCCCCATCTATATGATTCTATAAACTACCTTTTATATAAAAATATTTGGACTCTTTTCTTCTACTGCAACCAACAGCAAGAATCCCAAGGGACACAGAGCTTCTTTCAGGGAAAGCAAGACAGGAGAGGGACAGATTTGGTGTTGTTGTTAGGTGCCATCAAGTCAGTGTCCAACTCATAGCAACCCTACATACAATAGACAAAAAACTATTGTCAGTGCTTCTCTACTATTCATAGGGTTTTCAATGGCTGATTGTTTTTTGGGAGTGGGTTTCCAGGTCCTGCTCTCAAGCCTACAGCACCTGGTATTCCCAGGTGGTCTTCCATCCAAGTACTAACCAGGCCCAACCCTGCTTAGCTTCCGAGATCTAATGGGATCAGACACCACAGTGGTACAGCCTCATGCAGGGACAGGTTTAGGCTGGCTTAAATAAGCAGAGCAATGCTCAGAATCTAAGCCAGGGGCATGGGGCAGAAAATGAGATTCCAGGGGCCAACAAGAAGGAGGCACTAAGTCATTTCCAAACCACAGGCCCTGAAGCCAGGGCTCACGCTTCTCCCCATGGTCTCCAGCCTTAGCCTCCTAGAGTTTCCGGAAACAGACAGGAAATGCGAATATTCTTATGGAGAAGAAAAAGGGCAGAATCAAGAGGGAAAACTTTTGTGTGGCTGCCCAGGCCGTTTGTTCCTTTCCCTCTAACTCCTCTTCCCTTCCCTTCTCTCCTCTCCTCTCCTTTTTTCACATCTTTCTCTCTATTTCACAATTTCCTTCTCTCTCTCTCTCTCTCTCTCTCTCTCTCTCTCTCTCTCTCACACACACACACACACACACACACACACACACACACACACACACACGCAACCTCCAACCTCTGAATCCATGATAAGGGAACTCTGGGAAGGGAGCCCCGCCTTTCCTGTTTCTCTCTTCAGTCTCCAAACTGTACTTGGAAAAATACTCCAGCATGGTGTCAGCTGTAACATAATCCAGGCAAGAAGCGGAAATGACAAAGCTGAGGCTGAAATAGACACCACATCCTCAACACAATCTCATTGAATCCCCTTAAAACAAAATTTAAAAAAAAAAAAAAAAAAGGAAAGGGCAGAGACAAATCATCTTGGGGAGAGTGATCACATAAGTAAACCCTCGAGTTGGGCAGGTCTGTGTTTTGTCAGTGTGGGCCCCAACTGCCGGCTCCAACGGAGTACTTTTGTTGAGAATTATCACTGGATACATAAACAAGGCCTATCTCTTCACGGCAGCAATAACGTGCACACGCCCCCCACTAATGCTTTCTGGCTTTCCTATTGCTCTGTCCCAGACAGAGGTGGAAAAGGTCTGAGGACTGAATGACTTAAAGGGGAAATGCTGCATTTCCTCTAAAGAGAGCATCAGCCTGCCTTTTCCTCTGACTTTAGCACGTGAGACTTCAAAACCCCAAGCACACAAAGGCCCAGAGAGCCAGGGCAGCTGCTTTGCAAGGGTTAAAAGTAGATCAAAATCAAATGGCACACTTCACCATGTCTTCTACATGACTGATACTGCAATCGATCTGCAGCGGTTCATTTTCTCTCTGGAATCCCTGCCTACTGAGAACAAATACAAACACATGTGGAACCAATAGGAAGCAGACCAAGGGCTTTAAGAGTTCTTCACCAACCTGTGTCAGAGAGCTCTCACTTAGCAGATGGGGCAATTAATAAGAGTCCAGCCATATGACTGTGGCAAGGTGCCTTTAAGTGCTAACAATCCTCCTTTGTCTCCTGATTGTGGAGTACAGATGGATTCCAACGCAGAATAAGCCCAGTATTGTGCCCCAGTGCACTCTGTACAGTGTCCCCGCATGAACAGAGGGCCAGGTGTCCTCTGTCTCCCGTGCTCAAGGCAAACGTGATACTGATTCTTCCTCTGTGCTAGCATTTTAAGTGCTGACGTGACCACTAATCTGGGAGAAATTAAACTTTATAAATAAATCAGCCTTTCAAAAATATCTGAAAAGGAAGGATTTGCCACCAAAGCATTGCCGGTTTATGCACACTCCTTACGCCCACTGATTCTAATCACAAATGTCTAATTCTTGCCCTTCAGCCGACAGCTAGGGTTTATTAAAGTCACTCAAGGCTGAGCTCCCAGCAAGTGCCATTTTATTTATTTATTTTTTTTTGAGGTGTAGAAAATGAAGGGTCATGAGGGCTTAGGGGAAGTCACGTGGCTCTTTTTGCCCATAGTAGCCCAGGATGTGAATTTCCAGCTGAGGTCATCACGTTCTGCCTCAGCTTCTCACCCCTGTCTTCACTGGCTCTCTAAATCACCACAGTCAGCCAGGAATCACTTTTCTTCCTCTCTAAACCGGGCCAGAAGAGTGGAAATGTGTCTCTCACTTCAGGGCAGCTGCGCGAAACTGAGAATGTGCTCTGCTGCCCAAACTGAATGCCGACTTAGAGAGCAGGCTTGCTCCAGTTTAATGGCCAGACTCTCCTGATTCTTTTCCCATGCATATCAAAATAGCCTGAGGAAAGCAGCACATTAGATGTTCCATGGTGGACTCTTTATCTCTAAACCTTTGCGATATGTGAGACAGACTCCAGGAGGCCATTGGCCATGGGGGGGCTTCTTTTAGAAGTTCCCCTTCCCTGGTCATTTAGAGAAATTGGCATCACAAAACAGACAAGAACACTCAGCCACTCTGACAGTCTATTAGATGCCACCTAGAGCGCCTCAGGCTGTTTGTTGTGCTGCTCTTATGCATTAGGGGTAGCATTTTTATGAGGCCTGGGGGCCAAATAATGATTTACTTTGCTAAAATAAGAATAAAAAATTTCATTAAATTCAACAAGCATTTCTTAAGCCTTAACTCTAGCTAGTTCCAAACTTCAATTTTAAGAACTATTCAAACTGAATTAAGTTTTGAAACTGAAGAGAAAGTTCTCTATTATTTTGTCAAACATCCTAGCTTCAAGACAAGTGTCAGAGAAAACAATTGGAGAAAAGTTGTAAACGTAAAATGGGAGTCAATGTAAAACCAGAGTAGATGAAGCTTAGGTCTCCTGACTAGACCCTGATGATCCCAGGGCTCTGTCTCCCACAGTCCTCCTCCATTACAGGATGGCATTCTACTTTCCATAATACACTAAGTCTTACCCCAGGACCCTGTCCCTTTGCTTTGGGGAGTGGAGAAGAGAAGACTGCTCTACTAATTCTTCTTTCAAATAAAGGTTGAGAACAACTCACCCACAGTTTTCTGGAAGAGGAATGTGGGGCTTTGCCTGCTGCTGGTCTTACTCTGGCCATAGGCCTCCTGACAAAAGCAGGACCCAGCCGCTAAAGACCCACCTGTAGGTGAAGGCTGCTGGAGAGCCCCACCACCTGGAGAGGCGGCTTATGCCCACGGCTACTCTGAGAAGACTTGAGAAAGGCAGGCTCAGAGATTTGTGCACACGGTGGCTCTTCAATTCTCAGCTCTGAGGGACTCCAACTCTCGTTAGGCAGCTCTTTATTGTAGCTCTCTCACTCGGGTCGATGGCATGGACCCCAATGCTCCGTGCACCATCCTTATATTCCCTAACCTGGCCAATCAGAGATTGCCATGCCATGTCGTGTGATCAGGGCTTAGCCTATCAGGGAGGAGATGCAAATGAAGCATCCCAAGAGGAACTAATCAGGGCCTATTTCCTGTCCAATGAGGGAGGGCATCTGGATAATTTGGAAATAACCAAATTGGTGTCAAGGGGTCTGAGGAGAGGAGTGGGACACCAGCACCGTGTTGCTAAACTCAACACCTGGAAGTTCCTGGATGTAGAGCAGACATTACTGCCCTGGGAATGAGTCTCAGACCTCCAAACAGCCCAGATAGGCCTTGCAACAAGCTGCCTCACTAGGCAGTGCCCTACAGAGGAACATTTTATTTTCCCTTCAGGTCTGTCCTTACAAGGAGAAAGTGGGTAACATTGACTATTTCCAGACTAGTGATCACATGTGTTATACGAGGTAGAGAGACAAAACAGTGTTTCTATATGAAGAGGTGCTTGGCTCACCTCACAATCAGAACACTTTCTTATGAATTATTCATTATCCAAAAGCTGGCCTACTCAATGCTCCCACAATTTTCAGAAGGGCATTTGAATACTTTAGCCTAGCACTGTGTTTATACATGAAGTAATTCCTGCTTTCCACTCTAGGCTTCTTTCCTTTGCTGGAAGTACAGCTCAACAAAACTAGCTCACCTTTCTGTATTATTACAGTTAAGACAGGCACATATATTACAGCAGACATTTTCCAATATCCTCTGTACATAGGACTACGTTTTCCCAATGCAAGTAGAAAGTGAGCCCCTTTCAGGTCTGAGTTTTAAATCGATAGATGTGCACATCTCCATGCTTTTTGCCCTTCCCATGGGCTAGAACATAGTGGGAAAACAGCTTCAACCAATCAAAGGACATAACACTTAACCCGTTAAAGTATACCCTCCTATTTATAGAACAGTAACAAAATCACCAATTATTTCTCAGAATTTATACCAGACATGTACACATGCACCTGTTATCACACTATATATCTCAACCTTATCTTCTGCCAGCTGCTTGCTTTTATGTTTAGCCTAACGGAAACCACAGTGTTGTAAGTGTTTTCTTATAGTGAGTTACTGTCCTATAAATAGGACGTTGTGCCTTAACGGGTTAAGAAATCAGTGAATCAAAGAGATAGAAGCCAATTGGGTTCTTGAATAACCACATGATAAAGAGTTCCCTGCCAGCCTAGACCATCCTGCCTACTACATCATAAGCTTCTCTTTCTGAAGCTGTTTTGCATTTACGTCTCTCAGGTACAATAGATTAACCTTTTTGCTAACGAAATTTGCCATAGGTTGATTTCCCTGGGAGTCAGTCTCTGAAACTCCTATCTATGCACATGGAGGAGTTTTACTGGAGAGGATTCTCAATATTATAACAGATAAAAGCGGCTGGATTTGACAGAGGAAGTATTTGAACCACATGCGTCATAACAGAAGCTACAGACGATCCCAGAGGGAGCGTAGGATTTGAATGGCATTTCAGAATTGTTGAAGCAAGAAAGCTGGACATTTATACCTCCACGTTGACCAGTCGTTCCATGGAGGCTGACCTCAGGGGGAAGAAGGGAATATGAGTGAGGATGTTGACTTCTGCTGAGGCACATACCTGGAACATGCCTGGGTATGAATTCAGTTGAGATCCTACAGCCACCATCATGTCCAGTGCCTGGGGATAAGCACCTCAAGCCTAACGAGGAGTCTGGGAATCACCCCAGCAGCATCCACTTCAGCCCCACTCCTTGTACTTCTCAGGCTCCCTTGCTTCCTAGAAGTAGTTCTTGAAACCTCAAATTGTGGGTTCTGCTTGGTCTCCTTCCTCATGGAAGCTTATAAGATGAAGAGGAACAAACTTACGCCCCTACCACTGCAGCAGGTCTCCATATTGAAGATGATTCTCATCATCCTCTTCTCTATCACCTTTTCTGCATTCCTCTCACACTCAACTGGCACTTTTGCTGCTCCAGATAACTTACTTAATGAGCTAACTAGAATTTCAACCGTAAGAGGTGTGAGGCCCTGGGCTCCAAAGCCCTCCCCAGGTGCTACCCTTTGGTAGGGCAGTACCAAGAGATGCTCCAGGGATCACCTGTGAAAAGCATACAGGCCTCTGCACCTTTAATTAACAGCAGCTGTACCTACACCTGATGGTTAGAGTCAGTTATCTAGGAAGGATGATGATTGAATTCTTTTTACTTTTCTTTTTTCGCCTGTGTATCTGTTGGCACAAGGAGCCCTAAGTGACCAGATGCTATGTACTCTGGTAGAAGCATTCCTCCTTGAAAATCAGGAATTCTAAACACACTGACTCCAGAGTTGTGCAGGGAGAAAATACATATTTCCCAAGTGGGTCACTGGTAATGACAATAAGAGTGTCCACTTCTGCTTCTATTCTGTTCCTAGACCAATGTATTCTTCTGATTGTGAATAAAGCATTTCATCATCACTGATGTGGAGTAGATGTCACATCCTACAGGCTGATAGCCATTAACCCTGGGTATATTCACTAAATTAGTGCTCAATTTACTAGACCAATGTGTGGGTCTATAGTTGGCAGCTGAGTGTGGATCACTGGATCCATCGTTTTATTCCCACTGCTACACGTTCTTCGCTGCAACATTTTCCCTCAATACTATGTTAGACTCTTTCTTGTTGTACCATGCACTGTAATGGTGACAAACACCTTGCTTAAATCAAACTCATATCTAAATATGTAATGATCTCAATCAAGATGAATGGTTGCTTCTTCCAAGATGGAAGGGTTCCAATGAAATCAACTTGACACTGTATAGTAACTGATCATCTCAAAGAATCATGCTATGTCCTCAGCTAAGCATTGATCTGTGTTGCTGACATATTGGGTATTAGCCTGCAAAAGTATTTACATCAGCCTTGGTAAGTGGGACTCCACACTATTGAGTCCACAAAGAGCCTCATCCTTGCCAATATGTCTACTTCATTGGAACATTTATTGTGCCAACCCTGGGGTGGCCGATGAGAGAGCTGGCAAATGTCAACTGGCAAAATCTTTCTATTTAGTTGTTTACTGCTTTTTCCATAGTGGATGATTTCTGGAAGCATTAACATGTGACTCAAGGATATTTACTGTCTATATTCACTCTCATAGGTCTGTCTAGATACCTCTTCTCCAGTTCATTTTGTACCATATCTTCTAATATTTCTTCTTCTGGGCCCCTCATCAATCAATGAAGCCATTCACCACCACCCATGAGGTTATATGTATTTTAATCTTGGACCACTTTTATTTCTACACAAAGTGGTTGTCCAAATATATCATTAGAAGCTCTGAGCTGGGCATGGTGGCACATGCCTATAATTCCAGCGACTTGGGAAGCAGAGGCAAGAGGATCACAGGTTCAAGACCAGAGGCAGCCTGCGTACTTTAGGGAGACCCTGTCTCAAAAAGTAAAAATATGGGCTGGAGTTGCAGCTCAGCGGTGCAGCACTTGCAAAGCATGCAAGCACAAGGCCCTGGGTTCAACCCCAAGTACTGCAAAAAAAAAGTACAGCAAAGCAAAAAAAAAAAAAAAAAGCTCTGTCCATTGGAAGAGTTTCTTCTTACTATTGCCTCCTTAAGTTCACCCTTGATCAGGACCATAATGCAGTTATAGTCCATTTTTTATTTGTACCTATATATGGAGTTATCCTATACATAAACTAAGATTAATGTTTTCCTCCTCTTTTAGTTTCTGTTGGAGACTTGGCATTTCCTTCAGGGTACCAGGTCCAAAAACTTTCTCAGTTCTGGAGATTTGGCTGCACATTGGCTGTTTTCAACCTTTTGATCAGCTATCTTTGATTTCTTTTGATTTTGTAGACCACGCATGTCCAACCCATGGCCCACAGGCCTCGAGTGGCCCAGGACAGCAAATAATGTGGTCCCACAAAATCGTTTAACATCACGTGGTTTGTAGCACTATTGTCTTCATGGCCCCTCTCATTACGTCTATGCACTAACTACATAATTTATGTGTGGTACAAGACAAGTCCTTTTTACTCGATGTGGTCCAGGGAAGCCAAAAGGTTGGACATCCCAGTAAGACTGAGCCCTACTCTTGCCCCATCTGTTTTGCCTCTAAGGACACTTTACACCTTTAACTATCCCCATAGCTCCCCAACCAAGGTGATCCTCCAAGCTTGCCATTCATTAAAATATCCTTTCCTTTTTTTTTTTTAATAATACTAGGTATTGAGCCCAAGGCCACATACAGGCTTTACAAGAACTCTACTACTGAGTTGCACCCCAGCCCATTTCTTACTTTTCTATTTTGAGACAAGGTCTTGCTAAAGTACACAGGCTGCCCCAGGTCTCGAATTTGTGATCCTCCTGCCTCCACCTCCCAAGTTGCTAGAACTATAGGTGTGCACCACCATGCCCAGTCACACCTTGCATCTGATCGTCAACTATCACCCCCTGCCCTCTATTTCCTCAAATTCCACCATCATCATTGTCACCAGTCAACCCAGTTTTCCAACTACATTTCCTATCATCAACCACCACTGAGTTTTTCAATGACGCTGGTGTCTGTGTTACCAACATATTCCTGATCAATTACAAAAATGGATTGTCCACAGGCCCTTCTGGTGAACATATTCAGCAGACAGGTTTTACACCATATTGAGTATTTCCATTTGAACATACCCACTTCTTGGAGCTTTATGATACTTTTTACAGCATCAGCCAGGGCACGTCACCTGTGAGAGTTGTGAAAAGGAAGAACAGACAGAGGGAAAGGTGAACTGTGGAAGTTAAGGCTGAGGCTTCAGAAGATCTTACTAGAGACTTTAAAAATGGAACGAACACTTAAAATTGTCTACCTTAATATAAGGGGACTCAGTCTTTATACTTTTGTCTTTTGGATGCATAACTGTCCCAGGGGAAGGATCATGAACTCAGCCAAGGCAGCTCCCTTTGGTTGAGGGCAATTCCTTAAAAGGGGTTCAGCTGAGATCTTCTAGTCATAGATACTGCCAGCAACTGGAAGAGTATGTATTTCAGCCAGTCACAGTGACACACAGATGTAATCCCAGTGACAAGGGAGGCAGAGGCATGAGGATTGAAGATTTGAGGCCAGAGGCAACCGATGTAACTTAACAAGACCTTGTCTCAAGAAAAAAAATTAAAAAGGGAGTGAGGCTGCAGCTCAGGGGTAGAGCACTTGCAAAGTATGCAAGAGGCCCTGGGTTCAACTCCATACTGCAGGGGTGTGTGTGTGTGTTTCAATCCCAAAGTGAGGAATCTTATACCACAGCATCAACTACATCATTATTCACGATACTGCATACCAAGTTGATATTTAATAACCTTCCAAAATCATTCTCTTGACTTCGTACATATTGCTTTCCCATCTCAGCTCTTCTGCATATAGCTAACTCCTACTTATTTTTCAAAATAGCTCAATTAGTTCCTCTTCCATCTTCCCTGACCTCCTTTGGTCTCCTCTGCTTTACTGATTGCTTTTTGCTCCCACAGTAGCTCTTATCATCACTTTAACATATTATATTGAAGTTATTATTTAAAGCCACATTAAATAGTAAACTCCTTGAGGGAAGGGGAAATGTCGTATTCTCCTTTATACCCCTGATGTTAACATGTTGCCTGGCATATAATAGGCACCGATCCAATGTGATTTATTAAATGTGTGAGTAAATGAATGAGTGAATAAATTAATGAATGTTCACATACGCTCTCACTTTATTTCCAAAAAGAATTTGAGGCAGCCAAGTTAAAAAAAAAAAAAAACCCACCATACTGCAGCTTATGGAGTAATAGCTCAAAATATGCAAAACCTGGCAGAAGTGCACGTCTTGCTCTCTGGAATGGCACACTATTGGGGTATAAATATGGGTCTTGGAAAAACCCTCATTTCAAGCTACAGATACCCAGATTGGTGACAGCAGGATATCTTCTCACAAGGACCAGTGTTCCCAGCCAAGAGCACTTAGAAGAATGTGCAAGCAAAGAGTTAACAGTCTCACAGCTGTCTTTCATTGGAGGTGTTAATGAGGTGACAGGGGGGAAAGATTTTCAAATGAAATTGCCTTCAGTCATTCCAGTTAAATTCCAGTACAATAGAAAGACAAGCCTCTCTCCATTCCTCCTCTTTCCAGCCCCCATTCTTATGGGGTGTGACCTCAGCTCCATGGTGGCATGCTTCAGACTTGTCCACAAAAGATCTTGATTTCCAGATCTCAGGTTGCCTTGGGGAAGTTACTAAAATTTGGCTACTGGAGATACCCGAGTTAAGGAAAATGATTCAAAAACTAATGTGTGGTGAGACAGACCTAAAATGTCATCTGTGAGAGCAATCAGAAACCCAGGCATAATGTCATTCCAATGTACTTTCTGCTTATTTATTTGGAAACTCTCTGTTTCTCTGGTATGAATCAGAAATAAAGGATACAATTTTAGAAGAAAAGAATCCCTAAAATTCTGTCCTGAGAGTCTTTGAGAAAGGTCTTAAACACGGCCAGAAAAGACCTTGAGCGTGGCCATTCTGGCTGAAAGTTCTCACAGCCACAGTAGCCTCTTCATGGGAAACTGTAGGTGAAAATATGCAGCAGTGGGTAGATATTGTTTGCAGTATCAATGATTTAAATTTCTGGGGAGACTATTCCTTCAAGGAAGAGGTGGGCTGGCATCTATAAGATAGAGAGAGAAGGTCACAGGGCAGGGACTCAGAGAGACAGATGTTTATATGAATTTGGAGCAATTCCCCTTCCTGTGTCTCAAGTTTCTCACCTATAAAGGGAGGCTAATCATTCCCCTTCAGGAACTATTACAGCTTAAATGTGACAAGATGTGGGGAATATTTAGTATAAAACTCAAGAAGATAACAATTATTATTTTCAGTGAGGAGGAGGACTTGCCAAGGAAGTCTCTGTCAGTAGTAGATGACATATGCCATTTATGTGTGTGATACTGGAATGTGTTCTGTGCTATGAGTAAAATAAAAAAAGAAAGAAGAAAAGAGAAGAGAAAAGAATGGCTGTTCAATTTTCTCAAGACTAAGACAAAACACAAGGAAAAATCCTCATTGATCAATCAATATGCTTCACTGTGTACAGAAATCACTTAATCTCTCTGAGCTTTAGCTTCCTTTTCGAGAAACTAAGGCTCATAAGATTTATCTCATAGGGTTTCCATGGCATTTAAATGACCAAGTAAATATGAAGCAATAAGTATAATCCCTGGATCATAGTAAGGAATCTTATTATAACTATTTTTGATCTAATGATCTCTTTGGACTTTGTATCAAAATGCTATTGAAGAAACTCCTATTTTATAGCAAATAAATTCACAATTATTATACAGTATCTATTCCAGCTCCTTACCAGCATGTAATAAATAAAATTTTCTCATGGTCATAGAGGTCAGGAATAGGACAGAGCTACAGTTATACAAATGCCTCTTAAGCACACCTCATCTCCTAGATCTAGATAGCCCAGAAGGGAACGTAAGAGGCCTGTAGGCCAGTTCTTCACTTTTCACTTACTATAGACACAATTTGCTGTTGTTAGGTGTCATCAAGTAGGGTCCCACTCATAGCGACCCTCATAGGGTTTTCAATGGCTGATTATTTGGGGATTGTTTTGGGAGTGGGCTGCCACATTCTTATTCTATTTTTGCAGTGCTAGAGATCGAACCCAGAGCCCAAGAGAGCAGAACTCTACCAACTGAGCTAAATTTAACAATAAATAGACAATCTCAAAAACAATGGCATTTGAGAATTACTCTCATGTCTGATATTTTATTTTGTGAAACAGCTAAGGTGAAATTATTATTCCCTTGTCTTTATATGAATGGGACTCAGAGAGATTAACAATAAAACCAAGATAACAAGAATTTGTCAGAAGAGTCAAAATTCCTACTCAAGTTTCCTTCCTCCTTCATCCATGCATCACTTGTGGTATTTCAAACAAAAGTAATGTATTGCAAGGAATTGGCTATAAATATATTGGAAGGGCTGAAGAAGTAAAATAGGACAGAAGCGGCACCAGCAGAGAGTAATGAGTATTCTTGTGGTTAAACTTACTGGAAGTAGAAGAGAAGAATGAGACTGCAAGGGAGGACGAGACGTTCCTAGAGTCTGGTGAGCAGTTTGGTGCCAATTCGCCATCCAAATATATGGTTTCTCAGGGAAACTCAATACCCACATCTTGTGACATTTAACCTGGCCTCTTTATTGATTTTTTTCTTAGGATGAAAGGACAGAAAAAGAAATACTTTTTTAAAAAAAAGCAACATAGCAACAGAGAGTATACAAGATTTATAAGGCATTCCTGAGAAATATGATCATCCATGGCCTGTGGTCTCCATCTGAGGCTGCAATCCTATTAGCTTCACTAAGCAAGCTAGGGCAGGCCCAAGTCAAGAAAGAGAACTAAGGTCTACTAGGGCGCATGGGGAACCTGTGGCTATTAACATACTTACTTTCAGGAGCTCCTTGATCTAGCAACAAGGCAATGCTGGAGGTCTGACATTCTTAGTGAATGATAAACTGGCCATACAAATCTTCATAGGAGTTAATCTCACACTCACACACAGCCTGAAATATTGTAGCCATAACGTCAAGTAACTGAGTTTCTAATAATTACACTATTTATTGAGTTTTTCCTTTATATTTATTCAGTTTAATATTTATTGCCAAGCACTTTAAATGCTTTCATACATAATCTCAATCAGTCCTCACCAAAACCATACATGGTAGCAACTTTTACCACTCTTATTTGAAGATAGAAAAGTAAAGCAAAGAAATTACACAGCCCACCCAAAGTCACACAACTAGTAGATAGGACAGCTGTGAAAGGAACCCAGGCAGTTTAACAGTAAGTAGAAACACATAAGCAGAGCTCTTTTCTTCTGTGACATTGGAAGGGTGACTTCTTTTCCCCCAAGACCTGTTCTAAACCCCTCAGTCATTCTAGAAATAACACACCTGCTGTTGTTTAGCCAAGGAGAGACATAAGGTATATAAACCACAATTTGCTTCCTAATTATATTATATCCATAGACATCCTCTTAATTATGGTTCTTTACATCAAGCAGTAGTTCACTTTCATTTTTGCACACACTGTACTATTTCCCCCAAAAGGTAATGGCATAAAGCTGGCACCATTGACTTGTATAGCAGCTACATATTCAATGTGGTTTATTTTGTTTTGTTTTGTTCTTGTTTTCCTCTTGAAGGAATCTGCCCAGAAGCACCATTATGCCTTTGACCTAGAAGTTTGAATTAGGGAATTAAAAAGATCATTTTACAAAATGGTGTCAATCCAACTGAGTATCAACTCAACACTTCAAAAAAACAAACTGACATCAAACTGCCTGCAGCCATACCACTGTGGCGCCCTATCCCTTCAGATCTCAGAAGCTAGGCAGGGTCAGGCTTGGTTAGTACTTGGGTGGGAGACTGCCTGGGAACACCAGGTGCTGTAGGCTTGGGAGAAGGACCCAGCAGCCCACTCCCAAAAATCAATCAGCCATTGAAAACCCTATGAATAGCAGAGAAGCACTGACAATGGTGTTTCATCTGTTGTACATAGGGTCACTATGAGTCAGATGCCAGCTCGACAGCACCTAACGACAACAACAAAATAAAACCAAAGAAAGGATAAGATGGGATAGCAAGCTAAAATTCCATGGTTCGATCAATTTCATTCAGCTTCTTGGAGTTTTGTTCTGATTTGCTTCTTATTTTGCTATCTCTGTGTATATTTATTTTTACAGTATATTTAAAAGGTCATTTATTTCCTAAACAATTTTATTGACACAAAAAGATTCCTAATTCCAAGCCAAGATCATGACAGCAGCAATTACTATTGTATTTTTCCAATGAATTTGTTAGCTACAAGTTATTACATTCTCTAGGCATAGATGAGGGACATAAATTTGGAGAAATTGTATTAGGAAAGAAAAGAGAAGTTCAGTAACGTGAGCATGCCATCTTCCATTTAATATATAACATTCGCCAAAACGAGATAAGTAAGCTAACCAGAATTTCAACACCTTCTAGGTGTTAGGGATTTTCACCTATATTAGTAATATGTTAGTCCTCCTCTTTCACCTCCTAAACTCTTGCCAAGGCTGAGCCCTACACAGCAGTGATTGGGGAGCTACTGTGCTGCTCTCCAAAGATAATCACCCTCTGTGCGGCTAAGCCATTGGCACAGCTGTGGATTCAGGAACTCCAAAGGGCTCTGAAAAAATAATGTTTTAATCTTTGTTTTTTTAAACATATATGCTTAAATTGCATTTTCCAGCGAAGGAGTGGTTTCAACTATCATTCATATCTCACTCACAAAGGAAGGTTCTCAGGCCAACTTGGCAGCTTGGAGCAATTCAGTTGATCTGGAAATCTTTCAGCTACTCGGTTAGCATTCTTCATGTGCAAATACAGGTGCCAAAACTTTCACTGAGAAATTGAACTACTGCTTGCTACCTCTCTCACCTGCTACTGTCATGGTGATACAACTACCACTATGTTTAGAGCTACTTCAGGAAAAGGACTATCAAACCATTGGTTGCAAAGTGACTACTACTTGTCCCTTAGCTATTTCAGTTAGGGCAAACATGCAATTTCTCACCCAGCAGCAGCTTTCAGGCCATTGGATGGATCTGTTAAACCAAGGATTTAGTTCAGGACTAACAGTTTATTAGTGTAATCCATATACCTACAGTGCCCATACACTTGTTCTACCGGGATGGCCCTGGTCTAGGCCATTGTCAAAGCATAATTATCACTAGTGCCCACTTCCACTACCAATGTTGTACCAGTTTGGATAACTGTAGGGTCACCCTGATTATACCTGTTAAAAATAAATATGATAGGGCAAGACATATCTTAAACTAAAACCTCTATGCTGGCAAGCTCCTGGCAGTGACCAATAATTCCACTGTTGGAGCTCCCAACCATAACCTGTTGTAATTCTAGCATTTACCACAGCATCAGACACAAAGAATAGTAACCTATAATTTTGTGAGATGAAAAATGTCAAATCACAAAACATACTGCTCATTCATCCAATCTAAAATATTATATCTCTACTGTTTGCAGGCACTGTGCTAAGAAATCAGGGATCTATAATGAAGCAGGGACAATCCCTGGAAAGTTCATGGAAAAGAGTGAGTTAAGGCCAACTTTTAGTAAGATTGCTGTTGTTGGGTTCTGTTGGGTCATCTTTGACTCATAGGGACCCTCATAGGGTTTTCAAAGGCTGATTGTTTCAGGATTGCTTTGGGAGTAGATTACCACATCCTTCTTCCATTTTTGTAGTACAGGGGATCAAACCTGGGTCCTCAGAGAGTACAGAGCAGCGCTCTACAAACTGAGCTAAATCCCAGCCCTTTAGTAAGATAAGTGATATAAATCTCATCATCTACAGGAGTACACAGAACAGCAAAGATCAGCCTTGAGAAATCTGGGGGGACTTCTTAGAAAGTGGACATATACAGTACTAACGGAGAGGAAATGAAGTCGAGTAAAGACCTTTATGTACAAAAGCACCCAAGGAGACCTGGGAGTTGTCAATGTGTGGAAGGAGGGAGTGAGGAGGCTGGCAGGGGGAAGCAGAGGCACACAGAGCAAGGCATATATGCCCTGATTTTTAAAAAATGGACTTTCTCCTGGGATACTAAAGGGAGTATTTTTCATGCTCAGGCAGAGAAGAGGACATCACCATTGGGTTTTATCTGAACTCATGGACTCCTCCACAAAGAACCTTGGGTTCCCTGATAAAGTCAGCTGTGACTCAACAGCAAGACATTTTGGGTTCAGTTACGAGTTCCAGGGATTAATTTTCTGGTGCCCTTGGCAAAATCACCCTAGGCCAAGTTGTACCTAAATTTCCCTGTCTATAAAATATGGACTGCTGTATTCACCTTTCACATTGGGTGCTTTAAAGAGCCACTAATGAAAAGCAGCCAACTTAGAAAAGTATTACAGAAATGCTTAATAAGTCCAAATAACAGCCAAGAAAAGATGAAATGTGTGTGTCAAGTGTTTGGTGGAAGGTTTCAGCCGTAAGATTTAATGATCTGGAGGCTCATTTCACTAGGGCTGTCAGTACCAGGTGAAATCCGAGGCTGGAATGGCAACTCTGCTCACCAATTAAGAGCAGATGATGATCCAAATTCATCCCTGCTCGAAAGCATGCCCCTGCACTAAGCTGGGCTCACTTGCACAAGAAGCCACCTCTGAATCTGCTGAGTCTAGACCACTGTTTACAAAATCACACTCTGAAACCAGACTCTGGAGGAAAATAATGTGCTACTTAAAAAGAACGGGATATAAAAACAGATACGAAAGAGATCATTGAGTCACCACTTCCCTCTTCAGATACAGCAAAAGGCCAAATTTTTTAGTTTTAGGAGAGTTATCAGTTTTATTGTTGTTGTTAGGTGCCATTGAGTCGGTGTCCGACTCATAGAGACCCTACATACAACAGGTGAAACACTGTTGTTAGTGCTTCTCTGCTATTCATAGGGTTTTCAATGGCTGGTTTTTGGGGGGAGTGGGTTGCTGGGTCCTTCTCCCAAGCCTACAGCACCTGGTGTTCCCAGGAGGTCTCCCATCCAAGTACGACCAGGCCCAACCCTGCTTAGCTTCCGAGATCTGATGGGGTGGGCCCCCACAGTGGTATGGCTACAGGCATATCAGTTTCATTAACCATCGTTTATTAACAGGTGAGTACATGAAAGGTGCAAGTATTAACTAACTAGTTCCTCAGAGAAGACTGTTCTAATTCTTCCCTACTGCATCTTTTGTCTCAATACTTGAGTTTGGAGAGGTTAAATTCTACCACATAGAAAGCAAGAAGGCCCAACTGGGTGTGATGATGCAAGCCTGTGTAATCTCGGCAACTTGGGAGGCTGAGGAAGGAGGATTGCAAGTCTGAGGCCAGAGGCAGCTGGGGTAATTTAGGGAGATCCTGTCTCAAAACAATTTCAAAATGAAGGCTGAGGATGTGGTTCAGTGGTGGAGCAATGCCTGTATGTGTGAGGCCCTAGGTTCAAACTTCCAGAACCAAAACAAGCAAGCAAAACAAACAAACAATAACAACAAAAAACAAAAGAAGAAGGAAAGAAAGAGAAAGAAAGAAAGAAAGAAAGAAAGAAAGAAAGAAAGAAAGGAAGGAGGGAGGGAGGGAAAGGAGGAGGGAGGAAAGGAAGGAAGAAAGGAAGGAAGGAAGAAAGGAAGGAAGGAAGGAAACTTGAATTACAACACAGATGGATAAAGATCTAGGTTTATGCTCACAGACTTTGTGCTGCTAAGCAAAACACCGTAAAAAGACCTATCCCACCATATCTTCTTGCTAGGTGCATTCTCACCCCTACCCAATACTGTTGTTTATGTTGCGACTGGAGTGTGAAGTTGCTGTTTCCAAAATGTGAGTCAGACAAGATAGGAAGGTTAATTTATTTTAGTGGATATGTGTCAGTGACACTATTTTTTAAAAAATACATCATGACAACTTATATACCACACAAAATCTCTTCACTGGGTCAGGCCAATATGACCTTGGAAGGGAGTGAGTGATCTGTCCCATTGTACACATTCCCACAAGAGCACCTGTCAGCAGTTGATGATTCCTGTTAGTATAATCAACAAGGTAAGAAAAAATCCAGATACTTTTCTGAGAAATGGGTCCAAAAGCAAGAATAGAAATGTAACTTACATAAACCTTTTGGGGACATGGATTAAGAAATTCTATCATTTCTTCCACCCATGTAGCCTACCAAAAATAATTGATTATGAAGGATGTATTAAATAGCACTTTTTACATTAGCACTGTTTTGAGTTTTGAAACTGAAATCCATGTGAGTTCTGTAACTGTACTTCAGAGATTCTGCAAAGATATGGCTCACATTTATTTTAAAATATACATTTTAAATTATTTTAAAACGTCTTAGTTATTAATTTAATTTAATTATTTAAGGCTCATTATAATACTTAATTTTAAGGCATTTTCAAAATTAAATTATTCCAAACTCAAGTTAAATTAATTTAAATTAAGTTTTAATTAAGTTAACTCAAAGCTAAAATTAAAAGCATATTCAAATTCACACCTTCATACATACACACATACAAAAAAAAATGTGCACGCACATACGCTGAACTCCAGACTTATGTATCTGGCTGCCTATTTAGCATTTTTCTTAACCAAAATGTGTCCAAAATCAAGCTCTTGATCTTCCCCAACTCTGCCCCATAAACTTGTCCCATCAACAATCTTCTGTAACTCCTCAGTGGTAACTCCATCCTTCCTGTGGCTTAACATTTTTCTTGACTCATCTCTTCCCTCATATTTCTTGTCTAAACCAGCTTCAAGTCACCATTTCACATCATCTCCACTGCCCTCAACCTGTGCAAGTTGCTAACACATGTCACTTGCAGTACTACAGTAGCATTCTAGCTAGTTTTTCTCCATCAGTCTTTTTTTTTCCTTTATAGTTTGTTCTTTTTCTTTCTTTCTCTCTTGTGGTACTGGGTATTGAACCCAGGGTCTCGCGTCTGCACACTTTGCAAGTGGTATACCACTGAGCTGCACCCCCAGCCCGTATTTTTTGTTTTGTTTTGTTTTTTACTTTTTGAGACAAGGTTTCACGAAATTACCCAGACAGCCTCTGGTCTCAAACTTGCAATCCTCCTACCTCTGCATCCTGAGTCGTTGGGATTACAGGTGTGCACCACTGTGCCTGACTATAGTTTGTTCTTAACCCAGCAGCCAAAATTAAGTCAGATCATTTCCCTTAACATTTTCCAATAGTGTCTCACCTTATTCTGAAAAAAATCTAAATCCCTTTCAACTTCCTATCAGAGCTGGGTCACTCTCAGTCCTTTGCTTTGACAGATTCATCTTCTGGGACTATTCTCTCTTGCTCACTCCATGTCAGCCTCACAGGTCTCCTGACTGTTGCTTAAACAGCCAAGGCATGCTGCTGCCTCAAGGATTTTGCATTTGGGATATTCTCTACCTCTTCTATCCCAGAGAGCAGGTTTCTCTTTGCTCAGTAAGGCCTTCCTCAAACACATTTTCTAAAACTACAATCCCCCACCTCATCTTCAGTACTTTCTAGATCTATATCTTGCATTATTTTTCTCCACATTTATTACTACTCGACAGATTATGTATTTTTAGTATGTGTTCGTTCATTGTCTATAATCTTAACTAGAATCTGAGCTCCAGTTAGAACTTGAGCTTTAGAATTTGAGTATGAAATAAAGGAGGCTAAAGAAATAATACAACCACAATGAGGATATGAGCTTTGACTATTTCAGTGGAGGTGGTTACAAAAGTATCCTTGAGGAAGTAACATTTGAACTTGGTTTTTGAGAGGATACCAGCTGTGCAAAGATCAAGGGACTGCATATTCCATCTGTGAAGACTTTAATTAATAATCAGTTTGGCAAGTTCATAAATAAGAAAGATGATGTAGGTAAATCTTGGTGGGAAAAGTGCTAGAAACAGTCACAGAGGTTGACAGGAGATACATCATGTAAGTTATGGAGAAATTTTTTAATTGTATCCTTCCAGCAAGGGTTAGCTTAAGGAGGAGCATTCAAGCAGAGGAAGGACATGATTTGATTTACACATTTAAAGGATTGTTCTCACCCTCTGCCTGATGGATGTGAGGAGCTGGCAAGAGTAGGGAAGGAAGGTGACTAAGAAGCCAGCGCTGTCCGGGAGAGAGATGAAGGCCTCAGTAGAAACTAGAATGTGCTGAGGGAGCAGTGGTACCTGGCTTCAAGGCACATATTGGAGCTGGAATCATATTTATTAATAGACACAGTGAGGAACAAAGAGAAAGTCAGGCTAAACAAAATATTGACCTGAACAACTGAAAGAATGGTGGTAACAATACTGATTTGTGTATATTGGGATGAAATAGGTATTTGTGGGTGGGACAAGAATTCTGTCTTGTAAATTACTCTACAAATATACTTTGAAAACTAGAAACACATAACATAAACATGTGAGAGCACCTATTTTTCTGTCCAGATCTTGAGCTAGCTCTATCCATCTTTGTACGCATATTGAATTGCTCTAAATCCTTCTGCCTGTGTCCCTATGGATGCAAAAATGCTGAGAGGATACTTCCTCGGAGATTACTACCTGCCCAGGTGTGCTCACATGAAGAACAGATCCCAGGCAAGGCAAGAAGAGAAGTGGCCATGGTGAGGTTGAGAGTTCCATGCTGGTGTGGGTGGTGAGGATCGCTGTGTTACCCCCCAGACTGACTCTCAGAGAGGACATTAGCTAGTGATCCCCAGATCAATTTAGGGTCTTCAGGAGCAGGGGATGCTTACTATCCCTTCCTGATTGAGGGCCAGAGAGTTGAAGAACCCAACTGTCTCTCACACCTGGCAGAGGCTGGCGCAGGAAGGTAAGCTACAGAAAGTCAGGTGGGCAGGTGGAAAAAGTCCCTCCCCTGATTATCTTAATGGTGAGGTGATAAATTCAACAAATTGCTTCCCACATGACACAAAAGGGCTGATGACAAGAAGAGGGAGGAAGGAGGGCAGGTGAGGGGCAGAAGAGATAGGTGAGCCTGAAGGCCTCACAGCCAGCCCTGGAAGGGGTAATCTGAGTGAACCAGCCAGTACCAGCCATATAAGGATACTCGTATCTGGGAGCCGAGGGAAGAAGAATCAGTGTGAAGACTTGACACTGTCCTCTCTGGGCACTATACAAACACCCAGGAAACAGACACAATTCCATGGAGAGGAGGAAAGTCTTTGAATTGCCTGAAATTTACCTCAAGGCTTTTGGGGTAACAGGCAGCTTGAAGTACAAAATCAGTCCAGCTAGAAAAAGCAAGGTTTTATTTTTGTATATTTCTGATTAAATAGAAAGCCTCATACATGCTATGTATAAATGGCGTTAGTGTCTTCTGAAACACTTGTATCTTTTTTAATTGAAAAGAAACGTACTCAAATTACTGTGATTTGACTTAAAAACTAATAGTCCTACTAATCTTCTGTTAGCTCAGTTTATTTGAAGCATATCTTAAGAAATGCAAGGTGAGGCTTTTCCCTTTTAAGTTTCAATCTGCAACTGCTTCTGTGTATGAATCAGCTTTCCCCGACACATTGCACCCCAAATAAAATATAGATTTAAGCTAGATCCTGGAGGATAAAACTAGCACTGTCATGTAGCTCCTGATTGAAATACTTAGGTTCATCCAAACATGTCCATGCTTCTTATCAATTGAATTTTTAACAAGTACATGCATTTAAACTTTAAAAAATTTTTTAAATGCCTTTATGTTTAAAAAGCATTATAAGCTAGGCATAGTGTAATCCCAGCACTCAGGAGGCTGAGGTAGGAGGATCAATGTGAGGTTGAGGCCAGCTGGTCTACATAGGGAGTTCCAGGTGAGCCTGGGCTACATAGCACGACCCTGTCTCCAAAAATATAATAAATAAGTATAAATAAATAAAAGAATTTTAATATTACTTATATAAGTTGAAATGGTTTGAAATTTCATTTGAAAATCTGCTATTGCTAGAAGTATTTACAAGCTAGTATTCTATATGATATAAAATTTTTCATTTTGTATATAATATTTTGGCAAATATAACTCATAAACAGTTCATATATTATATTTAATATATTGCTTCTTGTTATTGTTAGGTGCTGTCGAGTCAGTATCCAACTCATAGTGACCCTACATACAATAGGGGAAACACTATTGTCAGTGCTTCTCTGCTGTTCATAGGGTTTTCAATGGTGGATTGTTTTTTGGGAGCAGGTTGCTGGGTCTGTCTCCCAAGCCTACAGCACCTGGTGTTCCCAGGCGGTCTCCCATCCAAGTACTAACCAGGCCTCACCCTGCTTAGCTTCTGAGATCTGACAGGATTGGATGCTACAGTGCTGTGGCTGCAGGCATATAATTGCTTAAGATTACTTAAAATAAGTATTTCTTGATTGCTGCTCTGAGCAAGGAACAGTATTTGGAATTTACATTTATTATCTCTTTTAATACTCCTCTCCACTCTTTGAGGCAAATCGTATTGTTATCTCCATTACAATTTGAGAAAACCGATACTTACCTAGCTTGCCCCAATCAAGACAGGTAATGCCGTGGAGCTACCTGACTTGAAAACCTGAATCCTTAACCACTCCAGAGTTTTTTTTAATGGTCTCTCAAACCTAATTTATAAGAGATAAATGAAAAAGAAATCTAAAAACAAGCCCAAGCATCAGATTCCTTCATAAGATATGAGATATTGAGTCACTTTAGAGAACACTGGAACTTTATCGATGGCTGCAAGTTACATTTAAAGGCCTACACTCCCTCTCAGTTCTTCCTGATAGTGGTAGTCACAGAACAAAACAATCTCATGCCTGGATGGCAAGAAGATTTGAGTTTACCTGTGGCATAACTGGTAATGTAGCCACTGCAGGTCCAGAGGATCTTGACATACCCCAAGCAAGCTGTTGTAGTTAGATGCTGTTGACTAGGTCCAACTCACAGTGACCCTGTGTACAACAGAACAAAACACTCCCCAACCCTGTGCCATGCCTGGCACTATGTCAGTGCTTCTCTGATGTTCATAGGGTTGTTGATGGTGAATTGTTTCCCTGAGAATCCCCTTTATTATGACACAGTGAGTCCAGCAGAGCACAGTGGAAGGAGAAAAACTAGATCCCACAAAGACAAAATAGACCAGCACAAGGGCCATCTGTTGGGCAGTGGACCCCTCCTACACTAAAGAACTTCTGCATGTGGAACTGTCATGTTAGGAGGCTAGCAGGCCTTAGGGATCTTATATGCATAACACATGCTCTGTCTGTGTTTATACCAGTATCTGTTGTTTCCCCAGGTGTAACCAGCAGGCCCTAACTTCTTTAAGACAAAGAGACTTGAATTGGAACTGGAACATAGAAGCTGTAGGGCAAAAGAATTGATGCCAAGTAATCCTGTGGGCAGATGGTTGGCTTTGGACACAGATAAGTCAGAGCAAGTTCCTCTGAGCTTCTTTCCCCATTCGTAAACTGAACGTAGCATTGCCCATTACTGTATTAAGGTATGATATGTAATTCTCTTGCTTTTCCTCCTTCCTTGCCTTTCTGTCAGCTCATTGTGTTTGTTTTGTTTTGTTTTCGGTGCTAGAAATTGAACTCAGGGCTTTGAGCATGTTAGGCAAGTGCTCTGCCACTGAGCTATCCCCCAGCCTCTCTCAGCTCATGTATGTAGCTACTGGACATCCTACTTAGATATCTAATAGATATTTCTTATGCAACATCGTTAAAAGTGGACTTCTAGTCTCCTGACCAAATCGTGCTGTATCCATGAGCTTCACCATACTAGCTGATGCAACACATGCCAAAAATCTTTGTGTCCCCTTAACTTCTCTTTATCCCCAGCATCTCCTATCCAGCCCCCCAGGGGGTCCTGTCCTCTTCATCATTCAGCATGGCGTTCACAATCACACTTCCTCAAACATAATTCATAGCGTATCCTTCTTCTGCTCAAAACAGGTCTTCAAACTTGTGAAAAACTGGCTGCAGTTTGTGGTGTGGGTTCAATATGTTAATATTTAGAGGGTTTGGGTTCAGTCTGGGTTGAGGTTTAAAATTTTAATCCTATGTGTACATAAATGAGTAAATTGTTATTCTTTTATTAATTTTAAATAGCTAAGGATGGCTAGACTGCATCTTAAATATTTCGGACATGTAGTCAGGAGAGACCAATCCCTTGAGAAAGACATCATGTTTGGGAGAGTGGCAAGTCAATGAAAAAAAGGAAAACTCTCCACCAGATGGATTGACACAGTGCCTGCAACAATGGGCTTAAACATAAATAAGATAGTGTGCCTGGCACAGAATCAGGAAGTGTTTCGATCTGCTGAACATAGGGTGGCTATGAGTCAGATTCAATTCAACGGCACCTAACAACAACAACAAGTGCTAGGCACTGCACTTTGGGAGAAGGACCCAGCAACCCACTGCCCCCCAAAAATAATTAGCCATTGAAAACCCTATGAATAGCAGAGAAGCACTGACAACAGTGTTTCTCCTGTTGGACACAGGGTCACTATGAGTGGGATACCGACTCAAGAGCACCAAACAACAACAATGATAAAGTGGAAAGGAAAGGAAGAAAGAAAGAAGGAAAGAAAGAGAGAGGGAAAAAAAAGAAAGAGAAGAAAAAGAAAAGAACTCGAACCCAATTTTTCACTGGATTTGGGTTCAGGTTTTGGTTCAGATTCGGTTTTAGAAAAATTCTTTAAAATGCTTGAACCAGAACTGGTTGAGGGTTCAGGATCAGATTTAGTTTGAACCCCTGGGTCAAAACCTTTTGATGATTACCCATTTTACTCTCAGAGAAGGAGTTATCTACAAGGCTCTATACAATCTGTGTCTCCCTCCTTTCTCTGTCCCCACTCAGGTCACCCTTCAAGTCCCAGGCACTCTCACCTTAGGATATTTGCTCTGCCCATAGCCTTTGCTTGGAAGCCTCTTCCCTCAGATATTGCAAGGCCAACATCTGCACAATGGCAAATTTTCAATCAAATATCTTCTTCTCAGTGAGGAGTCCAGACCATTCTACCCAATCCCTTAAAATTCTCTGTTCTTTACATTTCTAATCTGCATTGTCAGATTTTCCCCACATTTATTACTCTCTAACTTACACATGGGCTGGGATTTAGCTCAGTTGGTAGAGTGCCACTATGTAGTCTCTGAGGTCCCGAGTTTGATTCCCAGTACCGCAAAAATGGGAGAAGGACGTGGCAATCCACTCCCAAGGCAATCCCAAAACAATCTGCCATTGAAAACCCTAGGAGGATCGTTATGAGTCAGACACGACTCAACGTCACCTAACAACAACAACAACAACAACAACTTACATATTTGTCGTAGTTTTCTTATTGTCTTACTCCCCTGCTAGAATAGAAGCTTCTAGAGGTCCAAGGTCTGGGCTGCATTGTTCTCTGATGAATCTCAAGTACAGAGGGCAGAGCACAGAGTAGGTTTCCAATAAGTTTTTGCTGAATGAATAAAAAAGCATTTGATAGTGTAGTAACACACAATAAATATTAACTCCCTTCTGCCTTCATGGTCACATGAAGGTTAGGCTCTTTGCCAAAGAAAGCACTGAAAAATTCTGAAGTCTCTCTGAGTAGCCATAAGAGCAGCACCTAGAAGCCTCTTAATTCCTGAAGCAAGACCTTAGGACAAATCCCACAGCTTCAATAGCTCTAAAAGCATTTCACACTTTAGTGAAATCACAAAATGATCATTTGACAAGTGGTTGGGGGAAATAAGCATTCTCCTACATTTTTCATGAGAGTAATAATTCGCTCAACATCTTTAAAGGGCTACTTCTAATATCTATGGATATTGTAAATATATGCATAGCCTTTGACCCATCAATCACACATCTAGAAGTTTCTCCTACAGATTTAGTCACATACATTATAAAAGGGTATAAGGATATTCTCTTCAACAGTGTTTTAATGGTCAAAGATTGGAAACAACTTCAAAATCCATTGGCAAGAGGCTGGTTCAATAAGTTAATGGACATTTGCAGTGGCATATTCTGAAGCTATTAAAGAGAACAGATCAGATCCATCCATACAAGTAAGGGGACATGGTGCAGTGAAAAGACAAGACCAAAAAGCACTATGCATGACAAGCTACTATTTGGATTTTTTTTTTAAGCAGATACATATAGAGTATCACTGCATAAATAGATGACAATACTGGTAACAGCCATTATCTCAGAGGACCGGAGTTGGGCCCTGGGGGGCAGTATTGCAATGGGAGCCTCCTCTGCCCTGTGTCCCCTCCTGCCTTGGTTGATTGTTTTACCAAATGGAAATGCTACTTATTAGATTATTAACTTTTTAAAACCACATCTCCTTTTAATAAGAATTATTTTTGGAGAGTCATTAATTTCTGAATGTTTCATTAGGTTAATATTTGCTTTTGAAAATTTGTCTTCTCAAGGTCTATAAAATTTGTCCCATTGGGGTTCAGTCCTGTCACCATGAATGGCATGCTATTGGAATGGAAGCAAGGTCTTTTCACCTTCACTATTTTTAGTTCGCAGACATGATAAGCCATCCTGATGTACCTGGTTGCGACCATAACTACAGTGATCAGGATGCTGGGACAGCATTGCCACCTCCTTTTCTGTCACAGTTCCAAGTCTTAGGGTGGGGGAAGAGATCAAAACCAAAGCAAGAGTCAAGACACCACATTTCAGAAGCACAGAGAGTCCATTGGGAGTTGAGATGCCATGGATCCTAATCTCCATTTCTGGGCCTCGGGTGATCTCACCGTGAACTCTCCAGGCCCTGCCATGGCCTCTCTTTTCCTGTTTGCAGCCTGAGAAGTTTACACCTCCTGGGCTCACACGAACTCTGGAAGGTAACAAGCAATCGTAACAAACACCACAATTTCTCAACCTCAACAACAAATGTGCCAAAACAGTGGGCAGGAAACCACTTTTTAGAAAACAAAGCTTAAAAAAAATAAAAGAAAGTAAAAACAACTTAAAGGTCAAGAATTACAGCATCAACTCCCACTCACTTTAGCCTTTGCTTTCTCAAAGAATGATTTCACTAAACATTGTGGGCTTTGGAATCTGACAAATTGCAATTCAGATCACTCAGTATTAAGCCAGAGACTGTCAGAGATGCAGGTTCTGACTCAGTCCCCCTCTGCATGCTCCATCTCCTCTGGCCACCTCAGGGGCCCATGGCTTTCATCTCCACCTCTGCATGCAGTCTCATGAATTTCTATGCCCAGGACAGATCTCTCACTCCACCTCCACACAGACATCCAAATTTGCATGTCATTTTATCTGTCTAAAAATAGTCATCAGCTTGTTGTGCTGTGGGGTCTTGCATGTTGCTGAGATGCTGAATGCTATGCCACCTGTATTTCAGAGACCAGCAGGGCCACCTGTGGTGGACAGGGTTCAGCTGAGCCTCCAGACTAACACAGACTACAAAGAAGGACCCAGCAGTCCACTCCCAAAACAATTAGCCATTGAGAAAACTAGGAATAACAGAGAAGCACTGTCAAATACAATACAGGAAAATGAACCTCCCCCCACCCTCCCCCAGCCCCTGGCTGGAAGGCATTCAAGAAATGACTGGGGAAGAGTTGCTTCCTCAAAGTAGAGTTATCCTTAATGATAGGAATGGAGTAAAGCCCCTGGGACCTCCATTGGACATGGCATGACTCAAAATGAGAAGAAACACAGTGGCTGCAACAACAGGCTCACACATAAAAATATCATATGTGTAGGGAAAAATTGAGCTGAGCTAACTGAGCTAAACTATGAGTCGGATACCGACTCGAAGGCACCTAACAACAACAACAACAACAAGGGAAAAATTGGGAGGAAATTGGCAAAAACTCCCAAACTGGGAAAATGGCGTTTGAATATCTGGTTTGTAAGTTAGAAATCGAGGGAAAATGAAAGTAACTTGGTTGCACGTTTGTACAAAACCATTCCTGATTGGACAATTGGACTGAAAGCTGATTGGCTCAGGCCATTCAATGGGCGAGCTACATAAAGAGCTGCGCTGCGGCAGCTCGACCTTTTTGGAACACCTTTTTAGGCCTCTTTAGGCCCCCTTTTGGCACCCCTTTCTGTGCCTTCTCTCCCATTCCTGCCCGGACCACCGATGAGGAAACACCTCTCCTGCTGCTCTCCCCCGGAACTTTGGTGAGGAAAGAATTCTCTCCCGTGGCAATCCTCAACAAGGAAAAGAACCTGCTCTCCCTCTGACCACCGACGAAGCAACAGCTGTCTCCTCGTGACCACTGAGCCGACCAACACAGGTGTTTGCCCCTGGAAGGCAAAAGCACCTGAGGCTTTTCCTTTCTCCTGTCTCCACCGGGGTCCCAAGGGCCGCAGGAGTCTGCACCCCTCACCTGAGGGTCCTCAGTGAATTGTGTTTAGTATCTGTGTGCACGGCGGTGCAGCCCATCCAAACCTCCAGGCCAGACCGGGAGGCACGTACCCCACATAGAGTTGGCGCCCGAACATGGGGCCCAACAATATGCATGACATAGTGTCAAGAAGTGTTTCATTCTGTTGTACATAGGGTTGCTATGAGTCAGATCCCACCTAACAGTACCTAACAACAAATACAGTCTGCAGTACATGCAAACCCTATGTCATAAACTTCCACCTCAAATCTGATCACCTTTCATAGTTCCCTCTACAAACAAAGGCTCCACCACCTGCCAAAATTTGCAGCCAAAAAGACTCTAGCACTACTCTGTCACTTTCTCATCCCGGCCCCTGTATCCAACCCGCCAGCAAACCCTTCAACTAGACAACCTAAGCACATTTCTAATCCACACCCTTTCCTCCTCCAGACTCCCTCTGCCCTTCCTGCACTAGTCCACCTGTTTCTGTGGGCTGCCAGGACTACTGCAGTAGCCACCTGCCAGGCTTACCTTTGTCTACTAGTTCCCACCCCATCTCCTGTGCACACTGCAGCCAGAGTAATCCTGCCTTTCCCATGCTGGAAACCCTTGACTTGGTTTCCTGTTTATAAAATAAGGGCCAAACAAAACAGAAAGCCTTACATTTCTGACCTCACATCTCCCCACACCTCTCTGTCTCTGTGGTGTGTATGTGTCTGACTGTCTCTTTCACACACACACACACACACACACACACACACACTTGTGCACATGCACACATGTGTGCACACACCAGCCACACTGGAATCTTTCAAACTTTACTTACCATGTTCCTTCCTTCCACAGGGCCTTTGCACTTGCTGATCTCTCTTTGGATACATCCCTTTGTTTATTCACTTGGTTAACTCTCACTAGTCCTCCATATCCAGCTCAAGCATCAGTTCAGTGAGATGATCTTTCCTTCCTTACCTAAAAAGTTCAAATACCCTGTTAGGCACCTCTTCTAACAGATGGAACTCTGGATCCTAGCACATTCCACAGCTGCAACTTTGAAGGTATTTGAGCCATCATTTGGTTTGCATGTATTTTCCCACTCACCTAAACTACCATGAAAACAGGGGCTGGGGAGAATTTTACTCCACTCCTGACCTGTGAAGGTCCTAATGAACATTGAGCTCTCAAATGCTTCAATGACCACCTTTCTTTTGGAAAAAAAAAGATAACCAAGCTTTGATACATCCTCTATTGACCTAGTCAAATAGCATAGACCCCCTACGTGAAATGTCTTTATCTGTACAATGGATACAAAAATAATAAAGTTACCAGTTCTGGGGAAAGGTTAAACAAGATTATATCATACAAGTTCTAGCCCTGTGCTTAATAAGTGGTATCTTATTAGTAAATAACAGTCCTCTCCTCTTTGGTCCCCTCTTCTGGTCATTTAAGTAATGAAAATAATCTCTTTAACAAGTTATGTATTAAAGGTATATAATTTGCTCAGATAATTCAGGCTTTCAAACAGCTAGGGTGACCAAGAAGTAAAAGATAAGGTCCCAGGCTCTTACGGAGATCAGGAGGGAGCAGAGAATATAAATTGGGGGATAAATAATAGCATGAGTTTCACAACAATGCAATACAAGGAAACAAGCTTTCTCACCAACTCGTACAGGATTTATTGCCAAATAAGCTAAAAGTGCTGTGAGTTTACAGAAGACGAAAATCATTCAAACTGAAGGAGGTAGGAGTTGGGTCGGTCTTTTTAAGGTGACAAACTAGAAGTGGGTGAAGAATTGGGAGTGTGGAAGGGGTTGTTCAGCCCTGGTAGATGTATCAATGTGAACAAAAGGAACAGGGTTTCTCCAGGAACCCTTGAGAGGCCACATCGCCTCGAGCAAAGTGAGAGTGGGTAAAGCTGGGAGGGGAGTTCAGAACCAGGCATATTAAGATTTTGATGTGAAAGAGTCAAATTTCAACTTTGTTTTCTGAGCAGAAATATGGGATATGAACTTTCACAAGTCTAGACATATCATAACCATTTCAAATATCAAATATAATAAAATTTAACTTCCCCAATTAGGGGATTCCCAAAAATGGGCTCTTCAGGGGAAGAAAGGAGAGGAGAAAAGGAGGGAAGGGCTGGGCACGTGGTGACACCTATGCTTCATAAAGGTTTCACACTGCATCAATCCTCTGACTGCGCAGAGAACACAAAGAACATGTTGTCTTGGGCAGTATCCTCTCTGCCCCAGGGTCTGTCTCTGGTACTGGAGCTACTAGGCCTCTCAGAATCCCTTGCAAAGCCCACCCACCAGATGAGGAGCCCAGACAAGATGTTCATGTGTAGGACTAGAGTCCATGATGTCTTTCTTGAATTTCTGCCATGTATTTTGATTCACAAGATAAGTGTGAGTGGTATATTCTGCCACCACCACTACACAACCACTCTTCCCCCATCACTGCTCTTTTCTCAGCAACCCTAAGAATATATGAAACAAACAACAATTTGCCCTCATACAAAGTTAAGGAGAGAAGTTTAATAAACAGAAATGGCATATGGGGAAGGAAGGAAGGAAAGAGGAAGGTACAAAGGAACGAAGGAATGAAAGAAGGAGGTAAAGGAGAGAGGGAGGGAGGGAGGAAGGACTAGAGGGTCCATTCCCCACTGAGTCCTTCAATATCTCTTCCTATTCTTATATAATTCATGAAATTAGGTAAGGAGCCTACTGGGGACTCTCAGAGATGGAGAGAGAAACATCCAGAAAGAAGTATAGAAAACTAATAGTTACTAATCTAAATGGGGCATCATCAAGTCATCAAAAGATAGGTATAAATTTTAAGGTGGTTTTATGTTATTTTTGTTACTCATGGACATTCAGATTCTAAATAATATCTGACCAGTTTGACAGAAATAGACCCAAATCACCATAAGACTATACTGACTGGAAGATAGTGGTCCTACTGGGAAAGGGAGAGACAATAAGACCTGTGAGCTATTTGAAAGTGGCATATGAAATGTACTTCAAAAATTGTATTAGGAAGAAGGAAGAGAAAGTCATTGTAACAAAAAGAACCAATATGGTGAAGACTGAGACATGAAAACATTTGACCATTCGTTCAGAGAGTGGTGAATGACTTGGGAAGACAGGAATGGAAGCTTTAATCTAGAAGGTATGGGAGATTGAGCTAGAGACATAAATTCTTTCCTACATATCTCCCACCAAGACAGAAGCAGAGAAAGAACACGGCAGGAATTAGACAAATTTAGAGAGGAAATGTGACAGAGGAAAATGCATGGGTATTGGGTATCTGGACTGAACTCAAATGCCAGGTGTGCCACAGTCTAACTTTGTCACATTGAACACTTCATTTAACCTCTCTGAACCTCAGTTTCATCTTCTAAATAGAATTATTACAATGTCTGGCTCAAATATAGAACCAAATGTAAAAATATGTGCAAAATTCAGGCACGTATGTAGTAGAAATTTTTTGTGTCTTTTCACTTCCTGTCACATTCCAAATTTCTCCCCACACCTCTTGCCTCATCAAGTCCTAGTCTCCTAAATGACCAGTGTTGGCTTTAAATGGTCACAATTTCTTTGAATGGCATTTATGTATTTATGTATGTATGTATGTATGTATGTATGTATGTATTTATTTATTTATTTATGGTACTTGGGAGTTGAACCCAGGTTCTCAAACATACTTTCCAAGTGCTCTACTGCTGGGCTCAACCACCAGCCCATTTTTTATTTTTTGTTTTGAGTCAGGGTCTTGCTAAGGTATGCATACTGCTTCTGCCCTTGAATCTGCAATCCTCATGCCTCAGCCTCCTAAATCGCTGGGATGACAGGCATGCGCCACTCCACTCAGAGGACGCCTCTCGTTTGACACTGATTCAAGTTGTCATCCCAGATATCTGCATGTCTCCCTGTTCCTAGGGGCTGGAATTTAGCTCAGTTGGTAGAGCGATGCTCTGCAAATCACCATAAGACTGAACTGCAGTCTCTGATGTCCCAGGTTTGAATCCCAGCACTGCAAAAATGGGAGAAGGACATGGCAATCCACTCCCAAGGCAATCCTGAAAAAATCAGCCATTGAAAACCCTATGAGGGTTGCTATGAGCCAGACACAACTCGACAGCACCCAACAACAACAACATGTTCCTATCCCTCCAGCAGAAGCATTATCAAAAAGATTTGGATATCTGTAATTGCTAGGTTGAGTACCAGGGTTCCCTTTGTCTTTTACCCAGTCACAGCTCCTCTAACTCCTACCAGGACTGAGCATTGAAGTTTCCACACCACCCAATGGGGAAAACAATGTCTGAGGTTACCTAGGAGCCTGGGTATTGTTTGAGGGAACTGGGAGCCACCAAACTCAGAGTGTCCATCCTCCCTCCTCACAGCACACTCGGCTTCCTGTCAATCATCCTGGAACACTGAGTGCCGGGCTAGACAATTTTGTCCACAGGATGTTTGTTTGAAGGCACTGCCTTGCCAAGTCTCAAAGCTTAAGACTTCCGCTGACAATCCAAACATCAAAATGAGAAAGGGGAGAAACCTTTGGGCAGTCCTTTTAATGCCTAATAAGGTCTACTTATATTCAAAAATAGCAACAGGTTATCTGAGCTTGCAGAAGCTGAAGAGGTTAGGAAGCCAGGTCTTTAAAATCTTGAGTCCCAGGGAAGTTGAAATACAGGTTTCCAAGAGTCAAGATGTGAAAAGCATGTCCTTAAAACACCTTTAGCATATTCTGCAATCAGCTTCCATAAATGACCAACCCCCGTTTTTACAGGCACACCCCAAGTGGACTGCTTAAAGGGTAAATATACCGCTACCAGGCCACAGCACAAAAGCATTTGCAAGACACGTATGGATAAAAATTCATGGTGCTTGACCAAAGATACAGGATAAATCCAAAAGGATGATGTTGCTGGGTAAACTTCTGCAATCATTTCAGAATTTTTGTATTACCTGAGAAATGTTTGAAACTCTCATTGATGATTAAAAACAAGAAAGTTTGAAAAATGTCTTTAACACTATGATCTATGTTTTTCAGGAGTAGGTAAAAGAATTTTCCTACGTGTAAATAATCAAAGATTCCTCAATTGTCTTTCTGAGTCACTCAGTAGTCTATCCTACAGCCTCTATGTAATTACTAAACAGGAATTTTGAATCTCTATGTATTTATGAGCTATTTATAATCATTGTGTCCCTGGGTAACTGACCTTGTTGCTGAGATTTTCTTTTTCTTTTTTTTTTTTTTTTTTCCTAGAAAATGTACCATTACCCAAACTCTACTGGATTCTTGTTGTTGTTGTTAGATGCCATCAAGTCGGTATCAGACTCATAGCAACCCTGCATACAACAGGTAAAACACTATTGTCTGTGCTTCTCTGCTGTTCATAGGGTTTTCAATGGCAAATTGATTTTGGGGAGTGGGTTGCCAGGTCCTTCTCCCAAGCCTACAGCACCTAATGTTCCCAGGTGGTCTCCCATCCAAGTACCAACCAGGCCTGACCCTGCTTAGCTTCCAAAATCTGACGGGATCGGATGCCACTGGGTTATGGCTGCAGGCTATTGGATTGTAGTAAAGTGTAAATCAGATCAAGTGTGAAATGTGCCTGGCATGTAATATGTGCTCAATAAATGTTAACTTAGAAAACCCGGGGAGACTATAGAGGCCTTCAGGTACTGGCTTTACGGTAGATCTACCTGCCACTTTTACGCTGCCAATCAAGTATTAGGGACAAACTAGCAGTAATCCTGGAACATGACAGTAACTCACAGAGGCTTTCAGTAGGAATAATTTTGAGTCAAGACAAAGACAACCCAAAATGTATTATGAAAAGCATCCTAATTTCAAGAATCATTTGTCAAATGGGTTACAGGTTCATGAGTAGAATCAAGACTAGTTTAACTCTGGAATATTAACACATACCTGCTGATGAATGCAATGGAGAAAGCAGGACTTTTGTAGCTGGTGCTGGGGTCACCAGGGTAGGTCCTGAGTAATACTGCATGTGAGTTGAAGATACCCCAAGTTTTGGAACCATTCCTTCAAGTGCTGGCTAGATTTCCATGCATGACTCAGCTGTTCCAGAAGAAAGTTCATCCCCAGGTTATTACAAGATGTATATGCTGAGAGTTTTCAATAGGAATCTCTATTATACAGAGTTGGAAAACTTATTAACCCCAACTACTGAAAGCTCAGAATTAATGAACTACATAAAAGGGGAAAATATAAATATTTTGTTTTTATAATTAAAATAAAACCAGCTGGAATGAATTTTATCATTTCATATGTATTGAATTGGTAAAAATTACAAAAATAACTACCAACTCCCAGAATACTAAAGAATATAAAGATGAAACTCAGCCAAGTGCCCTCGTGCATGCCTGTAATCCCAGAAACCTGGCAGGTGGAGGCAGGAGAATCACAAGTTCAAGGCCAGAGGCAGCCTGTGCAACTTAGTGAGCCTCGGTCTCAAAACAAAACAGAACAAAAAAAGATGAAATTCACATACAGGTAGTATACAGTAGCAATAGTAATTTTCAGTATAAGCTATCAAAACCAAGATGAAAATACCATAGCAAGATTATTAAAATAGGATTATAATTTTGAGCCTACTATTTCCAGTTATGAAATATCTGTTCTAATGAAGTAAATAGGGGCTGGGGTTTAGCTCAGTTGGTAGAGTGCTGTTATACAGTCTCTGAGGCCCTAGGTTCAATCCCCAGCACCACAAAAATGGAATAAGGACATGGCAATCCACTCCCAAGGCAATCTCCAAACAATCAGCTATTGAGAATCCTACGAGAGTTGTTACGAGTTGGACACTACTTGATGGCACCCAACAACAACAAAAACAATGAAGTAAATAGAAATGTGGTTGAAGACCCATAAATGGAGTTATTCATCGTATTTTTATAATATTCCCATTAAAAATGAAAATATACGTATGCTAAATGTCTTACGTCTGCAGCCTTACCACTGTGGCATATGATCCCGTCAGATCTCAGAAGCTAAGCAGAGTCAAGCCTAATTAGTACTTGGATGGGAAACCACCTGGGAATACCAGACACTGTAGGCTTTGGAGAAAGATCCAGCAACCAACTCCCCAAAATCAATCCACTATTGAAAACCCTATGAATAGCAGAGAAGCACTGACAATAGTGTTTCGCTTATTCTACGTAGGGTCACTATGAGTCAGATACTGACTGGACGGCACCTAACAACAACAACAAATGTCTTATAGTAAAGAAACAGTTAAGTATATTGTGGTATTATCATAAATGATACAGCCATCCAAAATCCATGTTTTCAAAGAATGTCATGGCATGGAAAAATAATAGTGATATAAGGTAACTTGGAAAACCAAGTGAGTTGTTACACATTGTCTTTAATGTAGTCTTCTTTACATTCCCAAATTTTCTTCAGTGAGCATGAATTTCTTTCATATTTAGGAAACAGTAAATATTTATACCAATTGATTAAAAAAACTCAGCATTCACAGATAAACTATTAAAAACCATCTGTAGCAAGTCACTAATAGTACTTTTGAAAGCCAAATAATCATGCTGTCCTTTGTATTGAAGTTACCTAGAATGTCAAGTTACAAGCCAAAGAGATTTTGATATGAAGGAAAAATGGTTGCTCCCCCCTTCTTTGGGCCACATTGCTTTATCTAAGCATCCTGCAAAGTGTCCTCAAAGCCATATGGGACATGTACTTCTTCCCATCTGCAAAAGAAACATTTGCAGAACAGAAAACACCAGAAATCATAATACATTCTTAGTCATAGTAGAATGGAAAGCACATGAAATATTTAAAACGTAGAGCTGGGATTTCATTTTAAAATATCTTAATTGCCAGAACAGAGCTGTTCAATTCCATTTCAGAGTTTGGTAGATGAGCAGCAATAGAGAGAGCAATGGAGAAAAAAGAACAGCAGCCATTCAGCATGCAAACCAGCATTCACAAATGGCAAAGAGAAATTGAGGTTTCTTAGCTGAATTACGTTTTGTTTCTCCTATAAGTTTTGGGGGCTATAACAGGCGGCACATTTTGTACTGTGTGTTCTCTCGGAAAAGCCAAACAGAAACCAGTCATCGCGGTTTCAAGAGAGCGCAGCCTCCCCTTTCTCATGTTTCAGCGACACAGTCTCCACTTGGGCTGGGGACCGTATCATATATCATAAATCACTCTCTGATAGATATTTGGCAGGCAGGCAGCACCCCGGGCTATGCAACGACGTACAGTATGGAAAATTTTTAAGGTGGAATCTTGATTTTGTAACTTAAGGACTTAATAGCATCTCAAAACATTTTACTACTTCCTGGTACACACGCACACAAAAAGCCAAGAAAGCAGAATTCTCCATATGGTTTTCGGTTTTATGGGATATATACACAATAAGCCGTACAACTGTAAACCTCGAGGCATTCTCTCGCTGTTGTTAATGCAAGGCCAGTGAAAACGAAGAAAGAAAATTCATGAGTGTGATCCCAACTCTCCAGCCCCTGAGAGAGTCAAGTCACCAGGAACTTACAGATTTTGCTTTTTCACTATCCATCCACCCACAGTTAACTGTTCAACACCTTAGAAACTGGGGAGGCAGCAGGACTGGGAGCTGGGGGACAGATTTTATTGTAAGATAATAACATGCTGTCAAAGGTACTGTCAGGGATTTCAACAGGAAAGCTTATGAGTTGACAAGTCATAGAAACCCCAGTAGAGTGTTTCTCCCAATTCCGGGCCCAAATCCGAGTTTTAGAGGCCCTCTGAGCATGCACTCCCACTTTCTCACATGCTGCAAACCATTTCAGACTCACATGTTCTTCTGCAGGAGCCTCTTTCAACAAATTATGCTTTTCATTTTTTTGTTTTTAATTGCAATCCAAATTTAACCCCAAGCGGTATCATCTCAGCAGACACTAGGGGCTGTTGGAACACCACAGCTCCTGGCAAAGCTCTGCTGCAAAGCCGGGGGAGCCATTCTGTGCACAGAGGGGTTAACTCCATGGTATTCGGACGTGCCCGAATGTTCTCAGTGTTCTCAGGCTGAGCAATTCTTAGAAGGGCTAAATAGAAAGGAGGGAAATGTGGAGTACGCTGTGTGGCATTGTGCTCTCCGTGGAAAACAATGCATAGAGAACAAAAGAAAGAGACTGAATCAATCCTTTTTGAAGTTCAAAATAAATTCTGCTTTTTGGTTGTTGTTTTGGTTGTTCACAAATTAGCTCTAGTTTGGGCAGGCTAAATATAAAACTTACAATACAGTTTATTTAGAGTGCTTCTGTCCAATCCCCATCAATTTAAGGAAGAAAATTAAAGCCAAATTTAGACAAAATGGTCTGTGAGGGGTGACTTTACATAGTATATGTGATGCTAATTCAGAAACAACTTATACTCTAAGTACCCTATGTCATCTCCCTCATACACACACACACACACACACACACACACACGCACACACACGCACAATTGTCAGTTTAATACACTCTCAAGAATCTGCTACTTCCAATCTCTGAAAGTCTCAGGCCAAGCATGGAACTGATGAATCTCATGGGCTCCCAGGCCTCTCACAGTCACTTGAGCCCTCACCTGTAGTTGACCATCAAGTTCAAGACTTGACCTCCTAACCACTTATAGAAAGAAAAAACCATTTTTTCAAGAAGAACTGGAGCACAGTCCTGCCCTAGTCAGACTGCCTGAGGGTCCTTCAGTCATCCGCTTCTATACCTCGTAACTCAGTGGTGCTCAGAGGTGGCAATGTCAGAGAATCTCCTGGAAAGCTTTGGGGTTGCTGTTGTTAGGTGCTGGCAAGTCAGTGTCTGACTCATAGCGACCCTATGTACAACAGAGGAAACACTATTGTCAGGCCTCTCTGCTATTCATAGGGTTTCAATGGCTGATTTTCGGGGTGGGTTGCCAGGTCCTTCTCCCAAGCTTACAGCACCTGGTATACCCAGGTGGTCTCCCATCTAAGTACTAACCAGACCCAACCTTGCCTGGTTTCCAAGATAGATCTGACAGGATCAGACACCACCATGATATGGTTGCAGGCTTGGGAAGCTTTAGAAAATTCCAGAGCCCAGGCTACCTCTCAAATCAATGATATCCAGGTGTCTGTGGGTGTAATGGAGGCAGCAGTACTGTTTCAGGCTCTCCCGGCCATTTCATGTGCAGCCAGGTCAAGGGCACCCTACTGGCCATTGTTCCTAAATCCAGTCTTGCTCTGCTCTCTTCCAATCAGTGATTCTGTTGAAGCCAGTGGGGGTGGTATTCTAAAGTAACATATATGGTCATGTTTCTGCTGGTTTCACAGGTGTTACAGGTCCCTGCGTACCTCCAGGAACAGGTCCCAATGTCTTCCCATGACTCTCAATGCTTCCAGCCTCCATTTTCCTCTCTGACTGTACTTCCTGCTAGTCACTGCCTCCACAAATTCAGTCCCATTAATAGGAACTTCCTGAACCTCACACCGCTCTGGGACCACTCCAGGCTGGCCCTTCTCTGAGTTCAGAGAACTTTCTTGGGCCCAGGAGTTCCTCTGCTGGCTGGACAGGTTTGTATTCTTACTCTGTGGGACTTAAGAGACAGTGTAAGGAAAAGAATCTGCACCAGTTGCTCCTGGCCAGCCCTCAAAGGACCATGAAGAATGTGAAGGCCAGAATGGAAGTAAGGCCAAAGAACCTGTCCTTCTACTGTACCTCAACCTAGACTAGGGTGGCCAGGCCAATGTCTCCCAGGCCATCTAGCTGAGAGAAGACTTTCTAATCTTCCCCACCCCTAAAAAGGTGCCCCTAGGATCCCTACTACATCCTAGGTCTCTGGAAATTTCTAGCGAGTGGAGAGGTGCTTTGTTATCATTGTTTCTTTGGTGGTTTTGTGTGTGTGTGTGTGTGTGTGTGTGTGTATGTTTGTCTGTTGTTAATGTTAATGAGAGTTTGAAGAAACCTCCCCGCTTTCTTTTCTTCTTCTCTGAGAACAAAAACGCCTATCTACGTACAAGGGTCACAGCTTTGAGAGAATCTGGCCAGTTGGTAGGAGTGATAAATCTGGGCTGGAGGTGAGCAGCCCACAAATTTCTTACATTCCTCTTGTTGGTTATCAGCCATCATTTTTCAACAGGTTCACATAACATGCCAGCCTGAGAGCACAGAGCTCCAAAACGATGGCTCTTTGCTATGGGAATGTTACTAAAACAACAAAATCAAGTTGTAACCAAGTACCAAGTTATATCAGGCATTGTGAAGCTAATAATAATATCAACTATCACAATAACAAATTGTACATGGCACTTAAAGTTTCACAGATGGCTCTCAATTGCATTATTTAATTTCATTATCATTAACAATCCCCGTGATAGATGAGACAAGTACTTTTCACTGTTGCTGGGATAAGCAACCAGTGGCCCAAAATGGTTAAAATTTTTGCACAAGTGCATACAATTATTAAGAGGAAGACATGAAATTCAAACTTCTAGTCCTGAACTTGGGTGTCTTTTCACTATATCATACCTTTGGATGTGTTTTTCTCTCTTTTGAGACAAAATTGATCTTCTAAAGCTCTCACTTGGTGGTATTATTTCTGATCTCTAACAACAAATAGAAAAAAAGTTTTCTTGTTTGTGTTTTGTTTCTCAAGTAGAACTTGAACAGCTATTATCTTGCTTAAAAGGCATCTCTTCCTCAAGGCAAACGTTGCCATTACCTTCAAGCAGGAAGGTCTGAGAAGGTAAAGAAACAAAGGTGTAGAGAACAGAGTCCTGAGCTACTCTCCTGAGGGCACTACTGGGGACCCTCACTGGCTTCCAGGACAGCAAACCCACCTAGGGGGAATTACACAAAAGGTCTTGCTTAAATATGTGTGTGTGCGTATGTGCGTGCACATGTGTAAGTTTCCTTGCCTAAATATATATATATATATATATATATATATACATATTATATACTTTATATAATATATATTCCTGAGCCATAGTTGCTGAAATGAATCTATCATCAGGTCCTAAAGGTTTTCCAATTTATTAAAATGAACTGACCTTTTAAAGAATCTTAGCATTGCTGATTAGTCTCCAACCTCACCTCAGCCCTCCTCTTTTCCAACTTTGGACGGTCAGTGAATTGTTCTTTTTCTTTTTTATTCCTTTATTAAAATCCTCTTCATTAAATAATTGATGACTGAATGTGTTTGGCTTATGTATCAAATGGTTTTTATAATTCTTGGAAAGCATATCTCACAATGATACACCCTTTGGAATAACATGCAATTTTTGTCCATACAAATTTTTTATTGTGATCATTTTAGCTTCGCTGCTGCTTAAACATAGTATTTCTTTGTTGTAAAGAATTACATGGGTTTCCTCTGAAAACTAGGGAAGGGTAAACAGGCAAGTGGCAGAAGTTTGCATCCGAATGAGTTGTGATCAGCTCATGGCTTCTGCAGTAAGCCACCACTTAGTGCCTCCTCCAGGACAGGGATTGTGCTTCTCCACCTCAAGGACAGGAAGGGAAGCCAGGAAGGCCTGGGTTCCAGCCTGACTCTGTCATTTTCTAAATTTGACCTTGGTTATATCATAAACTTCTACAGAACTCAGTTTCCTTGCCCAGGACATCAGCTTCACAGAGGCATTGTGAAGACTGAGGAAAGTAATGAATATTAAAAAAAAAAAAATTGACAGAGAATCACTCAACAAATCTCTGCCTCATTTTTTCAGAATCCTCCCAGGTGAGCATTCAAGTATTGGTTTATTGAATTGGTGAGGAGGTCAAACCTTGCTTTGAATGTTTTAATCCCTTTGTTTTTAAGGGCAAAATAATATATTAAAGTTTTAAACCAAGTAATACTAGAAACAATAAAAAACACATAAGGTGGAGATTTAAGGGTAGGAGTGTCAGGGGATAGGTTTCCCCAACTTCAAACTCACCTTAAGATTCTAGTTGCAGGGAATGGATTATTCTAATCTTGAATTTTGTTTTTATTTTTATTGTAGTGCTGTTTGTTTCTCAGAAAGTGGAAGTTTTGAAGCAAAAAGTAAAATGAATGACATCAGCTGACCTCATGATTCAGAGCTTTTAACAGCCTGAGTGTAGCCTCCTTTCACACAGATCCATTATGTAATTAGCACAAAATATTTAAAACAAAATGCTCCTAATTATCTTTGTCACAGCATGTTTAAAGTCATGAAAAATCGGAAACCAGGTAAATGTCCAATAACAGGAGTATGACTTTGCCCATTGTAATGACTCACGTAATAGAATTCTACAAAGCCATTATGAGACTGGTCTGGGAAATGTGAGTGAAAAATGCAGATTGTAAGTACACACTCATATGTAAAATGATGCTTTTTTCAATATATTTATAGGTAAATGTACACAAAATCTCTGGCAAGTTATATAGCTGTTTTTCTCTGGGTGGTGGATTTAGAATGAATTAACTTGTTTTTACTTCTTACTGTTTTCTACTTTGTCAAGAATATTCATTACTTTTGAGACTGATTAAAAAGAAGAGGGAAGAAGAGGATGAGGCACACAATTTTTAAGTAACTCACTATATGTCCATTGCCTGTAACCCTTGAGGCCACTGTTTTCAAATAAGGAAGTCTAAATTAAATAATCTGGTTTTTGGAGGTTTTTTGTACTTGAGGGTTGAACTCAGGGCCTTGCACATACTTAGCAAGTGCTGTGCCACTGGGCTGCACCCCTAGACCCCTTTTTTAAAATCTTGAGTCAGAGTCTCACAAAGTTATGCGGGCTGCCTCTGGCCCCGAACTTGAAATCCTCCTGCCTCTGCCTCCCAAGTTGCTTGGATTACAGGTGTGAGCCAAGGCACCACCATGCCCATCTTGAATAATCTTAAAGATTCTGTTTTGGTTGGCAGCATTTCATTCTGTCTCTTACATATGTTTTTAGAATTTTATTAGATAAAATACATATTTTACATATTATGAGGAAAATAATTAGTTCCTGCCAAATATGAAGCAAAATAATAATTTTGAGATTAATTACAGTTATTTACAGTGAATCTCTTTTTTTAAAATTAAGTTTGCAAAATGGTCATAGTTTCTATAATCTGCATAAGAGAGGAGGAGAGGAATCACAGGAAGATGAGACTAATCAACTCTGGTGGTTGTTGAATAAAGAGAAATGCTTAATCACTTTCATAATTATGCAATTAAGAAATTGTTAATGAGACACAATTAGTTGTCACTGGTAATGTTTTCTGATTTCTGTTAGAATTTTCTAAGATCTTCTTTGGGATGAGTTGAAGGTCTAGAACCCAGTTTGATCAAGGAGTAGATAGAATTGACCTCTGGCTTTGGATTCAGGGTGAGGGAATCGAATATTGCTACCCTAATATGGTCCAGGAAACAATTTAAAATCCAAAAGTTTCATGTAAGGGAATTTGGTGGCAACCTCCACCCCTCCCATCCCACTTCACTCCCACTCCTCCAGGGAGTACAATAGGTACAAAAGGTACAATAGGACTGAGTCTTTCATGAAGGGGTCTGATTCCACACCTCTGTTTGAAAACAGCTGGGAGGTGTACTCCTCATTACAGAGACTAATAGTCAAAGGATGCCGAAGGCACCCTTCCAAGGAAGCAAGAGAGCAGGCAAACAAACACCTCTGAGTTGGAATCCACAACTTAAGGTGAAACCTAGAACATCGCTACACAATGTTGACCCAAATATCTACTAACTCTTTGTTACTGGACCTTAATAAGTTCAGAAAGGGAGACTAAGTATTTACAAGCATTTTTGCCTGCTTGTCATGATAGGCAATACATGTTTTTGAACAGGGTAGACTACTTAGGTTTTAAACTTGCATGATGAATCACATGTGTTATGTCATGTGACCACCCTTGGCATTTTAATGTTAATTAAGAAAACCCCAAAAGTACAGTAAATTTTCTGAAAATAAAAGTACATATTTATTTTTACCATTTGTTATTTTAGTCTTTTAATTTTTTTAGGCAAGAGTATTTTTAATTTATGTTTAATTATTATTAGCCAAATTAAGGAAATAAATTTTATAATTTTTGCCCCCAATCTACTAAAGTTAGAACAATCTTCACTGAACTTTTTGAGAGGATGGGGTAAAGAAAAGATCAACTTTTAAAAAAAAAAACAGCAGTAGTAGTAAACCAAGAGTAAACCAATAACAAAAATGAATGTGATGCTGAGAAAATGAAATCTAAAAGACTTATGACTAATATTACTTCAAACTATGCTCCCTATATTGAGTTCTTTGTGATATAATTGGTGAAGAAATGAGATCATTGTGAACTATTTGAGGAGAATATACTGACTAGTGAAGCCAAGAAACCATAAAACCTCAAGCAGCACCTATGTACAAAACATAGAAACTTTCAAAATCAAGCAAATATGTTTAAATAGTCACTAAAAATGTAATCATAAACAATGTAGAAATAAAACTCCATCTCTGATTTCAGAGCTAGTCCAGGAGACATAGTCCAGTGGAAATTTAATATAGAAAAATGGTATATTCCACATCAGAAAGAACAAAATTAGTAGACAAAATCATGCAGAAATAATTTGCTACCTACTGGTCATCTATGTGGGAAAAGGTTGAATTATGTTCCTACATCCTATCATACTCAAAATAAATTTTAGATGATAATAAACTTTAATGTAAAAACCAAACCAATAAAAATATTAGAAAATACATACATTACACAGGTCACAAAGAACAAAAGTAATGAAAAAATAAACTTTTCATGACAAATATCATTAATAAGTTAAAATTTATGCAATAGGTTAAAAATATTTACAACATAAACAAAAGAAAAGAGATAAAGATCTCCAGAAAGACATTAAATAAGAAACAGACAAAAATAGAAAATAAATGAAGGCTATGAACAGGCAACCCATAGGAGAAATGCAAGGATATCTGTAAAGCACCCATGAAAATATGGTGCACTTCACTTTTAATCTGTGAGTTACTTTATTCAATCATTACATTACTCAATCAGTACATTAACCAAAATGTAAATTTTGTGAGGGTGGGAGGCAAAAACTATCTCAAGTCTTATTAACAAAAATGGAATTTATATATAAACTCTAGCTTGGAAGGTATTTTGGCAATATTTATCTAATTACATGTAATATCTATTTTCTTGATCATTGCATTCTTAGAAATCTCTCCTATAAAAATGCTCCCCATAATTACACCAAACCTAAAACAATTTAACTATCAATCAGTTGAAGTATCTTTCATAACATTAATGGCAAATCTATTCTATGTGAGGTGTATATACAACAATTAAAATAAAGTAGGTTTTTATGTACTACCTTGGAAAGATCTGATAGGTATATTAACAACAACAACAACAAAAAGCAAGCTGCAGAATGCAAGCACAGTATGATTATTTTGTGGAAAAAAGATCTAAATATTTACATAAATGCATAGAGAAAAACAAGAGAGATATACTCCAAATTCTGATCCAAGGAGTAGGAGGTTGAGCATGGAAACGTGAAGGAAGCTTCTCAAATATTCTAGTTTAATTTTTTTTACTGGAAGAATATACATGTGGACTATTTGTATAATTTAAGTTATTGTATACTCAGTGGAATATCAGGCATTTATCCCAACAATATTTGTTGTTGTTGTTAGGTGCCGTCAAGTCGGTATCTGACTCATAGCGACCCTCATAGGGTTTTCAAAGGCTGACTGTTTTGGGATTGCCTTGGGAGTGGATTGCCAGGCCCTTCTCCCATTTTTGCGGTGCTGGGACTTGAACTCGGGACCTCAGAGACTGCAGCACAGTGCTCTACCAACTGAGCTAAATCCCAGCCCCCCAACAATACATAAACACTAAAAGAACAGAAAAAAGCATTGCATCCACACGCCCATTTTGACCCTGTTTCACCTCATTGGTAAAGTTGTGCTATTGGAACACAATAATTGCCTAACAAAAAAATGATTATTCCTTTCTTAGAACAAATCACATTTGTAGACTTCTTGAGAGTTTATAAAAAACTTCAATAATAACAACATTTTGTAGCTCTAAAATACTTTACAAGGCACTTTCTTATTTATTATTGTCTTTGGTTAGGAAAACTGAACAAGTATTATCCTCATTTTCTAATTAAAAGGACTGTTTAAAATCATAGAGCAATGGTAGTCTTGAGTATGTGCCTCTTGAGTCTGTGCCTCTTGAGTCCTGGGTCGAACCCAGGACCTTATGCATGCTAGGCAAGTGCTCCACCACTGAGCTGCATCCCAGGCCTCCTTTTTTATTATTTTATTTTATTTTGAGATAAGTTCTCACTAAATTTTGCAGGCTGCCTCTGGCCTCAAGCTCAAGATCCTCCTGCCTCAGCCTCCTGAGTTGCTGGGATTACAGGGATTTGCCACAGTACCCAGTGCTACTTTCATTGTCTATTATATAACACCAGACTGGAACTTCTTAAAATAAATTACCATAGTTAGTAGTCTCTTATATACTAGAGGTGAATCAAACTTAGATTTAACAGAAAAAAAAATACAACTATTGATGATCACAAAGTCCCCACTGGATATCTCTGCATGTAACATTGTCCCAAAGTATAAAGCTAGCAATAAAGTGCTTATTGATATATTTCCTCTCTTTTCTAATGATTTATTTGTCTATATCTTACTGATTTGTAGCACCTCCTTACAATTTATGGATCTCTATCCTTTGTCCTTTCTATATGTTGTAAATATTTTTCAAATCTGTTATACAAATTCTAATTTACTATTATATCAGTCTATTTGGGGTTATTATAACAAAATACCTGAGGCTTGGTTCTGATGACAGCCTTGTGGCAAATGACATCACAATGATGGGAGCACAAACTGAAGAGATCACTTGGTGAGACAGGAAACCAAGAGTGAGATGAAACAAAATTCACTTTATAGCAGCCCATACTTAGGAGGACTAATCGAGACCCATGAAACCTACATTAATCTCTTCTAAGGGAAGTGATCCCACGACCTAATTACCTTCCACTAGACACACCACCACACTGCCAGGATGTGAACCTTTGTTGGACACTTTCAAACCATATCCAAACCACAGCAATTAATGGTACCCTTTGTCCTTAAAAGCTTAATTTTCATTATTGTTCTTTTTTCATGGCTTCCATAAAATGTTTTCCAAAATGTTTTTCTAAGAACTTTGATAAAGCCAAGAACCTAAGTGACTTGCCCACTATCACAAGTCAGTGGATGGGCCTATAGCCCAATGGTATAACACTTGCCTACTGTGTGCCAGGCCCAGGGGTCAATGCCCAGCACCACAAAAAGAAAAAAGAAAGAGGAGAATCAGGTCTAGAATTGCACTCTCCTGAAACCTAATCCGCTGAGCCCTTCACCACTCTACTGTCACCTTTCCACCACCCTCTGCTGCACAGGTATTTTTAATTTTTGTATTTGAGGCATTAGGAATACAGGATGTGTGATCAGAGAGGGATGTCATGTTATGTTTGTTCACACTTCCTCTCAACCAAATTGAAAATATGAGGGATTATGATAAACTTTAGATCCATGGCACAGATACAGAGCCCATGGTTAAAGGGGGCGTAGGTCTGATGAGGGCTGGGGTTTAGCTCAGATGCTGGAGTGTTTGTTCTGCATTCTCTGAGGCCCAGAGTTCAATCCCAGCACTGCAAAAATGGGAGAAAGACCTGGCAGCCCACTCCCAAAACAATCCTGAAACCCTACAAATCAAATCAGAAACCCTACAAATAGCAGAAAAGCACTGACATAGTGCCGGGAGTGTTTCCTTCTGCCATACACAGCATCCCTATGAGTCAGACCTGATTTGATGGCACACAACAATAGGCCTGATGAAGGCATGGAGAAAATCCATTTCAGTGGATTGATTCTTTAGATGAAGGTAGAAGCCTTAGTGAATTTTCTGTGTTCACTCAGGAAGTGTCATAAATTGTTGCAAAATGCTGTTCTCCCATTTCCCAGTCCTATTGAAGAACTACAACAGAAAGATGAAAAAGGAGATCTAATGAGATGAAATTTCCATTTAGAACTCTGAATCATAGTCTTCGTTTTATAATTGGAGTTTAGTCCATTTATTTGGGTTTGTCTCTGTCACCTATTTTCTTATCATCCTATTTAATATATACTTTCCACTTCTTTCTTGCCTTTCTTTTGTACTAAATATTTTATCATTCATTTTCCCCCTTTGTTTTTTAATGTTTTTTTTGGGGGGGGTCTTTTTACGGTGGTTATCTTATAGTGTACCCTACGTGCCATAGCTGGTATATTTTTAATGCTCCTGTTCTTGTATTTATGCCTGCTCTTCTGTTGAGTCTAACAAAAAGACAAACGATAGGAAACCCATGTGAAAGTTGTGTCTCCCTGTACATTCCTTGGCAATTTCTAGGGAATATATATTTCAAAATTAAAATATTATGTTCTCCAAATACTATCAAAAACATCATCTTTGAGAATTCCCATAGTTTTGATCAAAATACACTCTTTATAACATTATAGTCTATAGGCATACCACCCTGGCATCCAGTTCCGTCAGATATCAGAAGCTAAGGAGGGTCGGACCTGATTAGTCCTTGGATAGGAGACTACCTGTGAATACCAGGTGTTGTAGGATTGGGAGAAGGACCTGGCAGCCCACTCTGGAAACAATCACCATCAAACATCCTATGAATAGCAGAGAAGCAATGTGCCGGGCATGGCACATTGTCCTCTAGTGTTTCATCAGTTGTGCGTAGGGTTGCTATAAGTGGGACCCAACTCAACCACACCTAACAACAACAATAATATAACATTATAAGATGATGTTTTAAACAATTCATCTAGATAATATTCACCCTATAAAAGTTAATCTATCTAGACATAAGGAAGAAGCAATTTTTCTTTGCCTTACAAACAAGTGCCAAGGGCCTGAGTAGGCTATGGGCCCTTTAAAAAATATTTTTTAAGAAAAGTAGGTTATGCAACATCCAGTGATTTCACAGATTGGTTGTATGCAAGCATGCCAATTCAATTGGAGTAATTTCCTTTAGCCCATTAGAGCAAAGTTATAGCAAAGCTCAGTGTAATCTTCTGAATTTATGGTATCATCTGAGAAGGGATATACTGTGGCTATGAAAAGTTATAGTAGTTTGAGGCTAAAAGGAGTGGGGGCAAATGGTATGATTATGCTTTCCTTTGTGAATCAATTCCAGATGTTGTCATTAGAGTCTTTGAGTGTTGAAGGAATAAAACATCAGTGCTAGACAGACCATAGAGATAATGTAGTTGAAATTTCTCCTTTTGCCAAGGAGGAAACTGAGGCCTGAAACAACTGACTGCTTTATAAGTCATACAGTCAGGTAGGAATGGAATTGGGTCTGCAACTTAAATCACCTCTTCTGTAATCCAATTATATTCTACTTTTTGGGTTCTCATAGACAGGAGTAGTCATGAAGTACCAAGACCACTTGGAAAGTGAAAGAAACTCTTTTTATTTCTCCACTATCATCACATAACATTAATACTTCTTTGTGACATTTCAGATCTTGTATTTTATATATACCTCAATAACTGAAAATGATTAGATGGATTACCAGGCACGGTGGCACATGCCTATAATCAGAGCACCTTGAGAGGCTGAGGCAGGAGGATTCTAAGTTTGAGGACAGAGGCAGTCTATGTAATTTAGCAAGACCTTGTCTCAAGACAAAAAAAAAAAAAAAAGAAAAAAAATTTAAAGGGGCCCTATGGGGAGAGATCTCAATGGCAGAGCCCTTGCAGATATGTGCAAGGCCCTGGGTTCACTGTAGGACTGAGAAAAAAGAAAAGAAAAAGAAAAGGTCTCATGGCACTGCCCAGTAGTAAAGCACTGGCAAAGTATTTGTGAGGCCCTGGGGTCAACTCCCAAGTAGCACCAAAAAGATAAATAAATAAATAAAATAAGGAAGGAAGAAAGAAAGAAAGAAAGAAAGAAAGAAAGAAAGAAAGAAAGAGAGAGAAATGAGTGTTTAGGAGGTGAGTTAATGGGAGAACTGGAAAAGATCTTATCTTTGATAAGAATATATTCAGAAATCTATTGATCAATTGGAATTAGTTTTGTTCTAAATGAGATCTCCTATAAGGTTCATCACTTACTGCCTTTCTCAGTAGATGAGCGCGTATCAAGTATACCTAACATAGCCTCACACATGCCTTCCCAGCACTCTACCAGAGCCCTTGCTAAATTACACAGGCTGCCTCTGGCCTCAAACTTGCAATCGTCCTGCGTCTGCCCCCTGAATCACTGGGATTACAGGCATGAGCCACCACCACGACTGACAGAATTCTTATAAAAACAAAAACATCACTTGAACTATTGTATCATCCTCTATCTTTCAAATTAAATTATTTTGCTTCATTTGTTCTTGAATACTAATATGATACATTGATTCAATGTTTGTTTATTATAGGACATTAGGGATGTCTCTTCAATCTGACTCATTTAGAATGGATACTTTACAAATGGCTGTCTCATTTCTTTTCTCCCAGAGGCACCAGAGTCCAGCCAAAATTTCCTGACATAGCTTGGAAGGCATAATTTGCATTTCATGAGAAACAATACTACAACCTTGCCTTCTAGCAGAATGGACAAGACAAGGGCTAGAAACTGTGGAGGAGAAAGATAAGGAGACAAAATCTCAATATGCAGGAGTAGAATTTATTTCTACTGAGTTATTTGTTGCCAGCTGATCCTAACACGGAAGTTCTAAAATGTAGATTGGATCTAAAATTTTCTATTATTGACTCGTTGCTAACATACGAAGTCACTTATTAAAGTATTAATACGAAAAGCCAGTATAGGATAGACTCAACCTTAGGGTACATTTTGCAGTTCTACTTTGCTAAAAGGCAAACCACCTCTGAACTCCAAGCCTTAGTTTCCTTGTGTATTACAGGGTGATAAGAAAAACCTAGAATTTTTTTTTTTTTTAATTCAATCAAGGTATTGCAAGTAAAAGAGCTATTAGAAAATGAATAGCCTATTGTGGGTTGGTTGTGTTGTTGTTGCTGTCAATAGTGACCTCTCATCTTCTAATGAGAAATTATCAGCTTTAAAGCCATGATGCTTATTAACATTCTCTTATTAGTGCTAATGGTTACAATCTTCATTTCTCAACATAGCTTGAGGGAGGGAGGGAGGGATGGGGACAGGGAAAGAGAGATAGAGATAGAGAGAGTGAGAGAGAGAGAGAGAGCGCACCATAAAGCAACAGCCATGGCCATTTGATAGAACATGTGTTACACATATTCAAATCTTTAAGCATCCACAATGTCCAAACGGAAATAGAATTGGAATAATAGGCTTTAAAAAGACGTGTAGTGGTGCTGATAGTTCATAAATTAGTACTCATCTAGAACGATCCTAGTATACTTGAAAGAAATCAACCTTTGTAGCTCATGTGACACCAAGCACAAGGAAGCCTTAAAAATTCTCAAATTACTATATATCTAGGGAATGTTGGATGGCCTTCATTATGCAGGAAGAGCCATGGCAAGTAAAAGAAAAATCTGCATTGAAAGCAGGATCTCTACGGAGCTATTACCTCTTTTTGACCAAAGATTTTAATCAGTTTCACGTCTAGGTACCTGAGTGAAAGTAAATACAAAAGAAAGCAGTCCCTAGGAAGAGTGGAGGCTCTCCAGTTAGAAAGATAATCTTAGCTAACAGGTGAAAGAGTCACCACTTTGCAGAGCATATTTGCAAGAAGCTCTACCACTCACATGGTCCTCCAAACTAGAGAAGGCCGCTAGGCATGGTGGTGCCTGCCTGTAATCCCAGCACTCAGGAAGCTAAGGCAGGAGGATTGACACAGTTCCAGGCCAGCCTAGGCTATACAGCAGGACCCTGTCTCAAAAACAAAAACAAAAACAAACAAACAAAAAGGAAAGAGAGAAAGAAAAGGAAAAACCCAAACCACAGAAGGCACTGGAAATCATTAGTAAAATCTGCTGTATAGCTTATTCGTTTTGTGGTGCTTGCATTTGTTCAATAAATTCTAGCTAAGGAACATTGCAGGGTACAGTTTCTGTTATTTTCTAAATACCTTTTTTATTGACTTCATAAAAGTCTAAATTTAAAAGACTGTCTAGATGTTGGTAAAAATAGATAGCTGGGCTGATATTACAACCAACATGTTAATACCAAGAAACACCAAAACAAATACACACCACCTCTTACAGAATGGTACCTATTTCATTCCATCAAATGTAGTCCTTAAAACTTTAAAATGAATTAAGCTTCAGTGGGAAACATGCCAGTAGACGCTTTTAAGCACTAGCCAAGGAAAGCTTTGTCTAATAAGTTTTCTTTCTTCTAGGACTTACCCTGAAATACATGGTAGTGACATTTGCATTCGGAACACTCTGAAACTTCCCCTTCTTGAATTTCTCTCCAGCCAGGGCTTATGGCAGGTTCAAGTCTTTGATCTTCCTGTGCTCTGGTGAATGAACAAAGGACCAATGAATTCTTATCTGCTCGGAAGAAACTGTGATAGAAGGTACCCAACCTCTAGCACCCACCTGGATTACCATGTGTAGCCATTTTAGAAACAAGCAATGCCATTGCTATCCACTCTTACTGCTCTTCCTGATAATCAAAGGACTTTCCCCAGACTAACTTAATCAGGACCCAAACCTTTCATTTCAGGAGAATTGATTGTCAAGATCTTTAATGTAGGAAAAGGGGCTCCCAAAGCCCCTTTAAATAGAAAGATCTTTCCAAAAGTGAATTTATTAGGAAAGCACAGTTGGTTTGGGGGCATTGTGTGTGGAGGGGGTAGTACAAATTTCTGAGAACACTCAAAATCAAATTCTGTTCACTAAAATCAAAGGAGAATGTGTATTTTGGGAACAGGGAAGCCTGCTTTGGGGAAAAGGTTATAAAAGGAAACATTTGGGTATAGCATATTTTTTTGAAGTGAGCATTACCTTTATTGCCCAAAGTTTAAAACTTCTCTAGACGTCTAGATTAAAAAGTATTTATGCAAATATGTGCCCTTTCACACTTCTCTTGGTTACCTCTAAGGAAAATGTAATATTGCTGTTGTTTTTGGAAAACGCATCAAGAGATTTTTACCCAAGTCTTACAGATAGCTGGTGGGTTTTACTCAATGACTGAAATGTAAAAAGACCAGGAGCATAACTTACATATGAAATTCCCTACCTCCTTTTTTTGCATCCTAGCACTAAACTCTGGACTTCATGGGTTGTCAATTAAGGAATTGTAAGTCAAAGCAGGGGACAGACTACATTTTAGCATTTGCTGACTCTTCTATAACTAAACTAATCAATGTGAACATGTGTTGGATTAAATTCTGACCTATAATGTTCCTCTCCACAGACAGAGGCCTAGAATATTGTTTAATGTCCCAATGCCCTACATAGTGGCTCTCAACAAGAAAAGGACTGGACTATCTGTTCATATCATTCCAAACATATGAAGGAAATAAAAATCAAAGGAACTGTAGATCATCGGATTAAATTCTTCACTGGAACCATATTAGCTTAGGCTACCATACAAAGTATAGTTGACTAGATGGCTTAAACCACAAGAATGTATTTCTCACCATTCTGCAGACTGGAAAGCTGAGATCAAGATGACAATAGGGTCAGCGTCTGATGCAGTTTCTCTCCTTGGATGACAGATGGCTATGGTCTTGCTATGTCCTCATATGACAAAGAAAAAGTGGGCTCTGGTCTCTCTTGCACTTCCTGTAAGGGCACTAATGTCCTCATGGGGGTTCTACCTTCCTGACTTCAACTAACCCTACTTATCTTCCAAAGGCCCCAGGCCAAATCATATCACTTTGAGGGTTAAGGCTTTAACATACAAATGGGGCTTGGGGAAAGCACATTCAGTCCATGACACCAAGGTATCTTTGTTACTAATGCACTTCCCTAAGACAAACACAAGAGATCTAACTGCTCTAGAGCCATTTGATGCTCACGTGTTGAGACCACAGTGATTCTCCAATATTACTTTCATGAAATCTCACACCATTTGCATTGCTTTTTAAAATGTAATTTGGCATCAACTTGGATTGTATTGTACATTTTACTCCTGAGTGCTATAAGAGATTGACCAATCAAGACACGGATGTGTCTAAAATATGCTGGTGCTAAATGGTGTTCAGATGGAGTCGGTTTTACAAGTGTTGAGTGTTGTAACTATTATTGACTTTTCCTTTCCCTATACAACTTATAACTCCGGGGAACTAAGAAATACATTTTTGTTGTTGTTAGGTGCCATCAAGTAGAGACTGACTCATAGTGACCCTATATACAACAGGTGAAACACCACCTGACACTGTGCCATGTCTGGCACTATTATCAGTGCTTCTCTGATATTCATAGGGTTTTCAATGACTGTGTTTTTGGGAGTGGGTTACCAGGTCCTTCTCCCAAGCCTGCACCACCCAGTTTTCCCAGGCGGTCACCCATCCAAGTACCAACCCAGCCTGACCGTGCTTAGCTTTGGAGATCTGATAGGCTCAGAAGCCAGAGTGGTCCAGCTGCAGGCAATACATTCTTAGGTAATGGGAATTTTCTGTACACACCCATGCACACAGCCACTGCAGTGTGAACTTGTTGGCACATCAAAATAAACAAACACACACAAAGAAAACGCTACCTTGCTAGCATACAGTAGAGCTTGGTAGGTGGGAGGTCTCTGGCTGCTTCTGTCCTCAGCTGTCTCCTTTTTTCATCTCGACAAGTGGTATTGGCCTCTGGATGGCCTTGTCTTCATCAGGGTCTCATATTGGTTTCATCCTATCTTGAAATCAGGGCTATGAACCAATCACAGAGCTCTCAGTCTCTCCACCTGCAACTCCTGTGGCTTCCCCACATTTCTATTTGCTGGCTTATAAGCCCCCATGATGCAGCATCCTCCTAAGGGACCTCCTTTTCCAGGGTGAAAGAGCCTGTGAGTTCTTTCTGCAAAAGTCCCTCCCCATACTGCTTAGAGACAGCAGTGTGATAAACCTCTCTGAAGCTTGGTGGGAAAAGACTACTGCCAGGAAGATATTCCCGTTTCTCAAAATGCCTGTCCTCAGGATGTTTCCTGCCTGACGCCAACAGACAACCCCCAGAAGCACCTGGAATCAACCCTTGCCTGCTTATTGCCTTGCTGAAAATTTTTGGTTTTGGGGTTTTTGTTGTTGTTGTTGTTGTTTTGTTTTGTTTTGTTTCAGCACTGGGAGTTGAACCCAGGGCCTCATACTTACGCGCTCTGCAAGTGCTGTACCACTGAGTTGCACGCCCAACCCATTTTTTACTTTTTGGGACAGAGTCTCACTAAATTATGCAGACTGACTCTGGTCTTAAACTTGCAATCCTCCTGCCTCTGCCTCCCGAGTCGCTGGGATGGCAGGCATGCGCCACTACACCTGGCATAGGATTTGTTTTTTAATTCTTTCATGTCTAAGGATGTGTGATTACCTCTAGGCAAACTGTAATGGGCTAAAATTGTGCGATAGTACAAATGTAACCTATAATAACTCCACTGTAGTCCCAGCAAAGGGAATCATAATGTTCTATTCTAAATGATTTCTTCATGTAGAAATTGTGACCTATCATGGCCAAAATGGCCTAGTGTGGGTTGTTCTTATTGTTGGTTTGTCAGCTCATTTTCAGAGCATATTCCCTTACATAAGGGAAATGATTCTCAAGGCATAACAAATCAATGGATAGATGAAGTCTTTGTAAACATCATTGTTATTGTTAGGGGCCATCCAGTTGGCTCCCACTCATAGCAACTCTGTCAGTGCTTCTCTGCTATTCATAGGGTTTTCAATGGCTGATTGTTTTTTCAGGATTGTTTCCAGAGTGGACTACCAGGTCCTTCTCCCATTTTTGCAGTGCTGGGGATGGAACACAGGGCCTTAGAGTGCGCAGAGCAGCACTCTACCAACTGAGCTAAACGCCAGCCCTTCCTCTAATTGCCACATCTCCATATTGGGATAACAATGCCTCCTTTCCCAGGGCCTGCAGGAGGATCTGGGGTGTGTATATAAAGCACTTAGCACTTGCCCCTGATAACTAGTAACTATTTTAAATACCAATTTACTTGCTACCACGCAATAGCCATTTTCTGTGATACTAAAAGCCCTAAAACTGTAACTGGAATTTCTGTAATTCAGGGGTGTGACATGTCTCTCAGCCCACGCTCCAGGTACACTTTTCTACAGACAGGCTGGAGAACAGTTATTTAGTAATACCCCACCCAGCCTCCACCCAGTGGAGATACCATCCAAGCAGCTACAGCTGTGACAGCTCCCTGAACCTTGGACTTCTTGAGGCTTCAGGTTTCCTTCTCAATGACTCCCTTTCTTAGGCCCATGGGCAAATACTTAGAAAAGATTAGCATCTCACCTCAAGAGGCCTAAGACAACCAGCTAACGTGTAACCTGATGACTCCCCCATCAGTCCCAGCACCCCTGCACTTGACACAATGCGAAAACAGAAAGCAGAAACAGGATTTTCCCTGCAAGAATTCCTGTTTGATATACTGCCGTGACCTGCACCTAGCAGTTCAAATCACGAAAATAAGAGTCTTTTATGGTTACCAGGAAAATTCATAGTTTATCATATTTTGTCGGCTGCAGAGGAAGAAAAGCCTTGGCCAGGTTCCTGAGGGAAAGATAGCCTGTCATATTTGCTGAGATTTATTTATGAAAAAGCACTCAGGATGATAGTTTGTGCAACCTCCCCCCCCCCCACTCCCTGCTCAAATCTCCACCAGTGCAACACGAACAGGAGGGGTTTCCAGAACCATCCAGAAGTGAAAATCAAGGAGGGAGCAGAATGGGGGGATGGGGGCTGAAAGGAGGCACTGGGCTGCCATCATTTAAGCCTCTTGATTATTTAAACTTCTGCAGAATAATGATTGCATATTTGAAGGTAATACATCTGTTCCTTTCCCTCCCCACCCCCATGTGGTTTTCTAATCCCGAGGTAATTACGTTTTGACAAAAATTTATTGGGACATCTGTTTTTTCCCTTAGATCTGCAGGTCACTGTGCGACTCTAACAGCAGCCCAGCAGAGAGCTGCTCTGGAGAAACCTTGCACAATGGCCGGCCGGAGCCAGGCGGGGCCTCCCTGGTGGTAGGTTTGGGTTGCAGACAGAAAAGTCAGCCCCTGCCTTCTCCTGGGCCACCTTCCTGGGTTCTCAGCAGGTGCTCAGCTAAGATTCTGGTCCAGGAGGGTGAAAGGATAAATGATACAGCAGGTGAGGGGAAGGAGGAAGGCGGGCTGGTGACAGGCTGGCAGTACGCATCAGGATTCATGCATTTCCTAGGTTGGCATCCAATATAAAAATAATTCATGGAGGGAAGGGGATGGGGGTGCAATGCACAGGCCATATGTTTGAAACCCCTGCCCATAATGGCTGGCTGGGGTTACCAACGTCTGGTGCCACTAACTAGATTAAATTATGGTACCCCACAGAGGCACAGAAATTAGAAAGGTTTTTCTAACTTCCAGCATTTGATAAAACATGGAGCAATCTAGGAATTTTACCTTTGCATAAAAATTCTATTTTAATTTTGTAAAAACAAAACAAAAAAACCCTTTGGTTTGGCCCATGCTTTTTAATAATTAAACTGCCCAAACTGGCCAAGTTCTGTTTTTTCACAAATCTGAACTCCTGTAGGCAATGCCTGTATCAGAATTCCACAGGGAACACCTGCTCTGTTTTTTCACTTTTAAGCCGCATCAGGGAGTTTATTTTCTGAGGTGTGCAACCCAGTATCTTAGCCTAACATTTGCAAAAATGTCTGAGTGACAAATGAAACTTTGGAACATTCTGGGATGTTTCTGCCATTAAGGATTTAATTAGGAATTTCAATAACTAAGTTAAATTCCAGATCTGTTTCCTCTGGTTTATCAACTTAAAAAATAAAAAGGAGTCATAATCAAGGCATTTTACTATCAAATACACACAAAGCAAGAGTTAGTTTTCTTTTTTCCTAAACAGTATCAAGCCTATACTACAATGATTGCATATAAATTGCTCCCCCAACCAAACTTAGGAAAAGAAGATATTCTAGAGATAAAAGAGTGCCTCTTCCACAAAGGGATAAATGTGTGCTATTTCCGGAATTTCCTTGTAAGTCAGGGTAAATTCCTGGTTGTCAAATGGGAACTCTGGGAGGGTGTGGCAAGGGACTGAAGGTCGTTAGGGAATGTACTATCCCCAAGTTGCATGTGGCGCTCCAGGCTCTGAACCTCAGTTGTAGGCTTCTGGTTATCAAAGCATGGCGAGCTAAAACGTCTAGAGGATTCTGCAGAAATCTGAAGTGCCCTGAGATAATAGGTGGGCTATGGGGTGATGATGAGGGTGGCAGGGAGCACGTTCTCAAAAATGAGTTTGAAAATGCTGGGTTAAAAACAAACAAACATGGCTCCTTAAGGCTAGGGGTCTTTTCTTTTGTTATATAAGTTGTGAGTTCAAACAGAGTAAAACCCTGTGGTTTTACTGCCATAACAGTAAACAGTAAACATAACAGTGTGTTACTGCCATAACAAAATGCCCTACATGGAGTGGCTGAAACAACAGGCATATACTTCTTACAGCCCTGGAGCCTGAAAGCCCAAGAATAGAGTGCTCACATGGCTGGGTTCTGGGAGGGCTGTCTCAGGCTGAGACAGGCTGTCCTGCTCAGGCTGAGTCCTCACATGGCCCAAAGAGGAATCACTGGTCTCTCTTCCTCTTCTTTTATTTTTATTTACTTATTTATTTTTGTGGGACTAGGGGGCTGAACCCAGGGTCTTGTACATACTTTGCAGGTGCTATGCCACTGGGCTCCATCCCCAGCCCCTTTCATATTTTTTATCTTCAGACAAGGTCTCGCTAAATTATACAAGCTGCCTCTGGCCTCGAACTTATGATCCTCCTGCCTCCACCTCCGGAGTTGCTGAGATTACAAGTGTGTGCCACTAAGTCTAGCCCTTTCTTCCTCTTTTCATAAAGACACTAATCAGAGCATGTGGGCCTCACTATCACGATCTCATCTAAACCTAATAACCTCACAAAGGCCCTACCTCCTAATACTCTCTCATTGTGGTTCAGACTTCAACACACATTTTGTGGGAACACAAACATTCAGTCCACAACAAGGGATTGCCCAGACTTTTAGACTGCAGAATTACTAGGTGAAGGAAACATTAGAGTGCCCTTCACTCTTAAACTTGGATGCAGGATGAATATACTTAATGTATCATGTCACAGGGCACAGAGGAAGGACTTAAACATCTGTGAAATGAATTTGTTCACTCTTTTCACACTTTCTATTTTTATACCAGATATGGAAAATGAATCATGTAGGAAGTACTAACCATGGTTGAGAAGTTACAGTGGATAGATGTGTGTGTGTATGTGTGTGTGTGAGACTGAGAGAGAAAAAGAAAAAGGAGGAGGAAGAAGAGGAAGAAGAGGAGTGGCAGTGGTGGCAGCTAGTGTGTGTGTGTGTGCGCGTGTGTGTCAAGTATAGTTAGGAGGAAGGCAATGAACATAGTTATGGCTAGAACATTGGAAAAATAATCTCCAATGCACACCAACGATGTGTACACTGAGCTCTGAGAGCCAGGGATAGTGCATTCAGCCTCTCTCTCTCTCTCTCCTTCTCTCCCCATCTTTCTTTCTCCTCCCCTCGTCCGTGTGTGTGTGCGTGTGCGTGTGCATGTGTGTGCGTATGTGTTGGCGGAAGGGGGTTAGGCAGCGTAGGAAACACCAAGCCTCTCTTTTTCTGCTCTTCTGTGTAAGACTTCATTTCAACAAGTTATAAATTCTTCATAATTCAACTTTCTAAAACCTACTGTTCTATACCTTTATTATCTCACTGTTTCAGCCTCATAGTTTTATTGTTTTTCCTTTTCATCACCCTATTTTTTTTTGCTCACTTATGATTGTTTACTTGTGCTATTACACTGGAATTGTATCACTGATTCACACACACATGAAGTCTATTTTACTGTAATTTTTAGTTTCTTCTCCTCCAAGGCAGAGAAATAAAGTTCAATAGCATAGAACAGGAAGAAAGTTCCAGGATAATAAATTCCAACTTCTTTGGGTTGGATCTTGCAGAAATACTTGGAAAGAGAACAGCCTTGGACTTCTCCCTTCAAAAAACAAATGTTTAAAAAGACAAATGTTTATTAATGTGGAGTTCCGGAATCCAGGATATTCCTCGTGCCCTTTCTCAACACAGGATGAAATTCCCTTTCAGCTCTTCCTATCAAAGCCTTAGCCCTACTCTAGGAGCTGAAGTAAACTCCTCTCCCTCACGGTTTAGCAGCCCTTCCTCTTTAGTACTTGCTTGGTATTTTAGGAACTTCTCTGTGCCCCTGTTTCATCTCCCATAAGATGAGAGGAATTAAAAGTGCCACTGCCCAGGGTTAAATCTGTTTACGTGACAGTCTCCTATGCCAGATTCTGGACTTCCCCATTATTTGAAGCACAAAATGATACCAGAAACATGTAACTATTTAACAAATGACGGTTTAACTGACTTGAATTGAACCAGAGGATGTTCAATAGCCAGACAAGCCCCCATGGAAGTGGCAGGGACTTCCACTCAGCCTCACCTTGGGGAACAAGATGCACAGGACTAGGGATTAATGGTGTCAGCTTCTTGCCCAACCTTGGCCTTGCTTGACTAGGAAGCTCTCTCACCTTCTCTGGACCTCCGGGGCCTCATCATGAGAAGGCGGGGCTGGTGTGGGTGATCTTGGGCTCTCATGCTGCAGGGCTGTCTGATGACTGAAATGCATGAACACTTCTGTCCTACTGGAGACTGCTGCTCCCCAGAAAACCACCGCAGCAGCCCAGAGGGTCCACGATGACACTTATGTAAATTACAGAGGGAAATCTCTCACCTCCAGATGAAAATAATTTGGTCCTTCCTGCAGCTATTTTCCTGTCACCGATATGTTTACAATCATGATTTTGATTTTTCCTCTTAGATGTCGGGGGGCATCTTTTAACAAATACAAGCTGCAGCACCCGATCCCACCAGCCTGCCTGGAAGTGCTCAGATGTGCTCATTAGAGAGTGGGGTCTGTGTGCACGTCTGGGCCTCCTCTCACAGAGCTGGGGCACACAAAGAGTGGCAGCTGGATGGACGGCCTGTAAGGGCTGAGCAGAGGGCCCTCTGCCAAGCCCTGGTCCTTTAATTCACCTAAACGCTGACCTTGAAAAATTGCCCTTTATGGGATGTGATGAGGTGTGAATTCAATCTCCATTCTCACTTGGGTCCTGTCATTTTCTGCACCGTGCTTGCCAGTTGTACCAGACAACATCAACCAGACCAGCAAAGGGTCGGTGAGGCTGACAAGGTCCTCTGGGGAAAGCTGGCATCAAAAGGCCCAGCAAACTCGTTTCAGTCATGGGCCTCTCTCAACATTTATTTTTCCAGTTGCAATCAAGCCAGCAGAGACTGAGATCGGTTCTGGGACATCACCCGTGCAGCTTACGTTGGCAGTCTTTGATTGTTGAGCAAAGGAGTTGCTGAGATGAAGCTTCGGAAGCTTTCTCTATTCATGCTCTTCCTCCTTAAATGCTGGGGCTCATGACCTAAACCAACTCACTGCAAACTTGCTCTGCATGCTGAAAAAAGGGCGGGAGAGGAGAGCAAACACTCCGCAATTTTTCTTGTGCTTAAAGAATCAAATGCAGTCTATTTAACTTCATCAAATTACTGACAACCAGGGCTGATACAGAGAATGGAAAATATGCAAGGCCAGAGAAGAGCCAAAATCCTACATTTTCTATCAGTATTAAAGCCAGATGTTCCACTGACTGCTCACATTTGATAAAAATTAAAAAAGAAAAAAACCCACAATGATAAAGCCTTCTTTCTCTGTGGGATTGGTATATCCCAGCTTCCATTCATCAGTGCATGGTCCATGTGTCTGTACACCAGGCTAAGTGCACAGCATTTAATATGGCACCCAAGCTTCTGTGGAGGCAAAACTGGTCCTTCTTTGTCTGTGGGCTTCTATAGGTTGTTGTGGCTTGAGCAGAACTGTTTTCACTACCCTTGCTATAGCAACGTTTATCTAATATGGACAAAAGACATTTTGATTCCTGAATTAATAACACTTGACTCAAGCCTATGATTCAACAAGAGGCATTCAAACAATTTAAGTGAAAGCCATGTTTTCTCTGAAGCCAATTAATACAGCAGCAAACCTTTGGCTGAAATGATCCAAATGTGTAGCAAGTATTACCGTGCTCTGTAAAGCCCCAAGCCACCCAGCAGTGAGTGAAGAGAGAGGGGAAAAGGAAGAAAGAAACGCACATCCTGGTGGTACGAACCTCAAGTCATAGCCCAGGTAATTTCACATTTTAAGGGAGGCCCGCAGAGGTGGCTTTTGTTTGGTCTAACAACGTGTTTGACCCCAGCTGTAGAGTGTGAGAGAGCTCTGAGCACAGAAATGACTGTGAACTCGCCCTCCAACCTTCCTCTTTGCTCCCTCTAGGATTGAAGGCTGGAGCTGGTGCCGTCTTCCTTCTACCTGCCTCTGAGCGGCAGCCTCTGCAGGGTCAGGTGACTTGATTTGCTTCTGTGATCTTTTCTGGGAAGCAGATGAAGCCCCAGGGGCTCAGGTAAATGGCTTTCCCTCCTTCCCCCCTATGGCTCCCAAACAAGGTTTCCTTTTCTTTCCACCATTGAAAAATTGCCAAAACCCACTCCATACTGTACAGCTAACCCCAAAACAGGCAATGGAGAATGATGTTAATTTAAACTTCTGCCTTATTAAGTAACAAAACCCAGAAATAATGTGATCAAAGCCAAAAGACACAAACTTCTGCCATCTTTCTTGAGATAAAAGGAGTAAAACACCCATTAAATGAAGGAGGCTTGGACACTTAATAAAACTAGCTAATTAAGTGTTGGAGTAGCTTAGCATTTTGCCTTGTGAGCTGTGCAATACTCAAGACTAGCCTGTATCCCCTCTAATCTCACTCCTTCCTCCTGTAGCTCAGGCCATCACAGAGTTGTTTTTTCATTCCCTTCATTATGTGCCAAGGATTATTGTGTGAACTGGAAGTACAGACATGAATAGCAGATCAGATCTAAGCCTGTGAGGAACTTGTATTAGTGGCCGTGGCACTGGAGGATAGGACAAGCAGGTGTGAAGTTCCTGAACACAATAAATCAGCGTAAGAGGACTAAACAGAAGTGTCAGGATATAGGATGCTTCTAGGCAAACTTCCTTCATCAGATCCTGAAATGTCCAAGTATTTCTCCTTTGAAAGGCACCACTTCTCTTTTTGTGTCACATTACAGGGTCGGTTTTTCAATGGTGTGAGTGAATTCCAGGCTTCAATTCAACACAAGTTTCTTTTTTTTTTTTAATTAATTTTTTCTCTTTTTTACTTTGAATCTGCAAATATTTTTGAAAACATTTTTTATATGCTAAGTCTACTAAAACCAAAAAATGCCTAGTGGCCACCCAACCAGGACCTACCACATGGTTTGGAAGACAGATAAGCACATCAGTAACTCTGAAAGTGTAGAGGTATGGCTTCCTAGGGACTAGGGTTTAGTGCAGTTGGTAGAGTGATGTCCCACACTCTCTGAGGACCCAGGCTTGATCTCCAGCACTGCAAAAATGGGAAAAGGATTTGGCAATCCCGCCCAAAGCAATCCTGAAACAGTCATTGAAAACCCTAACAACAACAACAGCATGGCTTCCTAAATTTTCAAGTCATCATGGGCCAGCTCCCTCTGGCGTTTGGGACCTCGGGGTTTACTGACACTCTCCCCACACTTTTTCCACCCAAATTGTTCAGGGTAAAACAAAACAAAACAAAACAAAAAAAAAAAACAACGTGCTATTTCTATGAGCTGCCACCTCCGTGGAAGCCAGGCACATAACGCACAAGTAAGAAGTCCTTTTGCTGTGCCAGGATGGACATTTAACGTGCTCACTGTTGTCCTGTACCACCCCAGCGCAACTCCAGGAAGCAGCCATTCACACTGTAGTTTGAGTGAATATGGCACTGTAAGCCATGTAAGCATGGAGTTTTAAATGCAGGTATCTTGAATCCTCCTCTCTGCCCCAGCCTGGAGCCAGAGGAAGACCAGAGCTTTCGGATTTTAATCAACTTCCTTCAGATTGATTCTATTGAATAAAAAGATAGAGATTTACTGGTATCAAGAAAAGAATATTGAGCCGGGAATGGTGCTGCATGCCTGTAATCTCAGCAACTTGGGAGGTAGAGGTAGGAGATTCAAAAGTTTGAGGACAGAGGCAGCCTGCATAACAGTGAGACCCTGTGTCGAGACAATTAAAAAAAGGCGCTGGAGTGCAACCCAGTTGTAGAGCACTTGCAAAGTATGTACAAGGCCTTGGGTTCAGCCCCCACATATTGGAAAGAAAAGAAAGAAAGAAGAAAGAAAGAAAAGAAAAGAAAAGAAAAGAAAGAAAGAAAGAAAGAGAAAGAAAGAAAAAGAAGAAAGGAAAAGAAAAAAGAAAGAAAGAAAGAAAGAAAGAAAGAAAGAAAGAAAGAGAAAGAAAGAAGGAAAGAAGAGAAAAAGGGAGGGAAGGTGGGAGGGAGGGAGAAAAGAAAGAAAGAAAGAAAGAAAGAAAAGAATATTGGATCATTGTACTTCAAAGTCAGAACTTGCTATAGTTCCTAGGGCAGGCACAAGCCTCAGGTGCAGGGGAAGGGGATTTGAGCTTTTAATATAGTACCCAACCCCAGGTGTAGATCAATCAAGGGGAACATTAATGAACAAAGATACAAGTTCAAGTCTAGAACAAATTTGGTTCAGGTTCCTGTATAATGGAGCAAATAATATCACTTCTGATGAGTGTTGGGTACTTTACATGAAATAAAATATGGAAGAAGAATTCTCACTGTCCTTTGCAGATAATAGGTGCTCTGACTGTCAGTTTTCACCAGCGCCTGCTTCCTTCCTAGAGGTCAATGTGATAAATGTGGCAATGTGATTTGAATTCCACCATGCATTTCCTTCGGCCTTTTTCTCTTTGAACAGGAAAATATTTAAAAACTAAATCTTTTCAAATATGCTGCTGTAGACTCAAGTATAATTATTAGCTATTCATTATTAGAAAAATATTACAAATCTGCTTAAAGTTGGAATCTTAATTTATTTTTCCATTTTCCACTTTAGACATTTCAAGAAATAAGTAAAAAGTGTAGCTAGGATTAAAGATAGATACATCAGGTACTGCTTCTCACCTACCCATAGTCCTTTCCTTATGCATAAATAGTAATTTTACTAAAGAGAAAATGGGCCCATTCAAATATGCATCCATTCTTTCTTGACACTCGGAGATGAAAGTATTATGATTGATGGATTGTGAGTAGAAATCACTGAGGACTGCTAGAGAATGTCTTAAACAAGGCTTGGCACATTTGTTTTGCCCTTGGCTCATCCACATTGTACTGTCTGAACATGGACATGATCACTGGCATTCTGAGAGTCCTCTTGAGAGCAGGAGGATAAATTACACTGTATGGATGCTAAGCTAGAAAAGCCTTAGGTCTCTGATAGCACTGAGAATCAGAGGGCCCATCTCCAAATAAATTTTAGATGACAGAAAAACAAGTCCCTGTGCATCAAGTCACTGTGTTATTATTGTTGAGGTTGTTGTTTGATCTGCTTTTTAATATCTATTACCAGCAACCAAACAAAATTCATAGCTTAGACACTAGGCAAGCCAAAGTACTATAAATGAAGCTAAGCTTAAAAGCATTTCCTATGCAACAGGAAGCATTATCTGCCAGAAATCTGCCTAAGAAAGCTTGTTTCCTGACTTTTTTTTTTTTTTTTTTATGTTTTTCCAGCTCTGAACGTTTGGAAAGTGCATATGAACAGTACAGTACATGGGCAGTTATCCAAAGAGAATCATTTTATGTTTGCCCAGCACTATACAAGAAACAGTGCTGGATATGTGTTGTCAGTGAGTCGATATTCCTGAGTCCACTCAATTAAAGAAAGTTAAAATTCAAACCATTTTCAAGAGGGACTTACAGTAAGTGAAGAAGGCTATTTAGGCCACACCACTAATTTTGAGAATCATTTTCAGACCTGCCATGTGATTGTCACATTAAATGACATCTATACCAGCACCTCTTTGTTTAGCTTTTGTATCAATTCTCCTAGGCAGTCTAGACTAAAAAGCATAAAACCACTGGGCCTCCATTAGGGCTTCCCAAAGCCAGGCTGAAGCATATGAAGCATGCATTTGAACACATTTGTATATGTGTCAGGTACAGAAAACAGCAAACTCAAACAGAGCGTGTCTTTTGAAGTCCTGAAGTTGACTAATGAGCTGGGTGGGAAATGGCACTGGAAATGCTTCCCCATAGGTTCTGCAAGATGGAGACAGGCAGGCAGCCTCAGGAAGTCTACTCAGCAAGGAGCACATCAGCTGGATCTCAGAAGCTCTAAGACAGGGTCACCAGCAGACAGAGCGGCCAGCACATGGCCATCGGAATGCTGGAGGCATTCAGACACCCTCAGTAGGGACCTCAAATAGGAAGGATCAAGAGCGGCCAGAGATGCTGATGGACAGGTAAAAGATTATTTTCCTGGTAGCATTTCTAATTTCCACGGGTAGGTCACAATCGACACTTATGTAATAAGACATAGATATACAGCATCTCCTATTAGTTAACCAGAGAAAATGAGGCTTAAAGAGATTAAATAAACTAACCAAAATCACATTGATCATAAGTAAGTGAAGGCTGGTGCTCAAACTGAGGCTGTCTTCCTCCATGCCCATCCTATAACTCCTCTGAGAGTCAGTTCTCTGAGAGAAGGAGATTCCCAACGTTGGTGGCCAGGGGCCCTAACCGAAGAGCCATAACCTAAGCACAAGACCTTTTATTTTGACAAGAAGATTGGTGCTAACCTTATAGCCAATACAGAATTTACTTATTTATTTGAACTTATTGAAGTAGTTCATGAGTCTTTCTATTTCCATCTTCATGAACCTCAATGGACCTAGCAAGATTCAGCACAGAGGGGAGAGAAGGAGAAAACTCACTATCACAGAAGTAGTCTAGCAATGAAGGTACACCATGCCAAGCAACTCCCTTACTCTCCTAAATTATGGCTCTCCTCTACTCTCCAAAAACAGTACTTATTCCTCATTTCCTGAGGCACAAAGTCCAAATTTTCAAATATAGCCCAAATGCTCAAAAATCCCAATAAAATGCTTTTATATCCCCTGGCTGGAGCCTAAGCTTGCAGGGTATCTTCCTCCCCACCATCTTCTTTGTCTCATATATCCACCAGAGAAGTCCACAGACAACTTGGTCTTCCCAGAACACAGGGCATTTCCACATTCCATGGCTGAGTATCACCACGGAGAGAGGCCCTTCCCTTCTTCCCAATGGCAAAATATTACCTGTTCTTAAAGGCCAGTTCCCTCATGCCAGATGCTCTTACTTCACCTCTGCATTGCCCAAACTGAACTGTTCCTACAGAACATTTTGCCTTCTTCACTTAATTAGGCCCCTGCTTAACACTTTAGTGTTGCTTATTCATTTTGCTTAAGAGTGCCTGTGAGCTAAGTTCTAAACTTTCACAGATAGGAACCTCCAGAATATTGCAAGTTCCTGACACAAAGTGGACAGTCAGTAGATGGAATGCATGGAAAAATTGCTATGATGGCTTCAATAGGAATCAAGTTAATAAAACCAGCTTTTAGGCCACAGTGATTTGGATGTTTTCCTGGGTTTGTGAGACCCTGACAAAATAAAATATTTTATAAAAGTCAAATGATAGAATTTTAAAATTCAAAAGACAATTGTACATGCAAAAAAAAAACATTGCATTCACTTTCTCACTTATTCTTTTCCCAGTTGTCTCCTCTAAGTGTCCATAATTGCTATAAAGTTTAAGATCTCTTGTTGATGAGAAGCTTTCATTATCTACCATTTTGGGGCTTGTTTGTTTGCTTATTTGTATTACTGGAGTGCTGAGCCCAGGGCCTCGTGTATACTTTGCAAGTGTTCTACCATTGAGCTGCACCCCCAGACCCTTTTTTGTTTTTTCTCTTGAGATAAGGTGTTGCTAAGTTATACAGACTGCCTCTGGCCTCAAACTTGGGATCCTCCTGCCTCTGCTTCAGAGCCACTGGGGTTAGAGGCATGCAATAGCATGCCTGGCCATTTCAGGGCATTAAATATTCATAAGTTCATTATATCTAATTTGGGATGTTCCTGAGCAGGAATTTGGGGCGAATTTTCATATTTCTATCATACTCTTTCACTTCTAATTGTCCATATTCATTGTACACTCATGATGTGCTGCTGCTTTCCTATCACTTTCCATGTGTTCACTCAGTTCAACCTTGGGAGGCTAATGTGAGGTTCAAGTCTAGAAGTGGGTATTGTGTTCTGTGAAGACAGAGGGCTGAGGTCCTGGAGTACAGACAAGGATGTATTGATGAGATTCACCTCCATGGTCCCCAAATAACCACCTGTAATGTTAAGACTATCCAAATCATTTGCTTTTAGGTTTGTCACTTCATTCTGATGAGTTTATTTGACAAAAATTGTATATAGTCACCTTGTAAAACATGATACTTCAAAGTATGTATATGGTGGAATTGCTCAACCTACCTAATTAATATATACATTTGCCTTTCATTCTTATCATTCCTGAGATGTTTAAGATACAACACAAATAATGTGTGAAGAAACAAACAGATATATTTTCCTAATTGAACAAGGCAGAAACCCTAAGACTTTGATTTATATGTTGCCTCTGTCATACAGCAACTGTGAGGTTCTATGCAAGTTACTACACACCATTGAGCCTTTGTTTCCTGAGCCTTACAGTTATGGATAGCCTACCTGCAGCATGTTGTTGTTGTTAGGTGCCGTCAAGTCGAATCCGACTCATAGCGACCCTCATAGGGTTTTCAATGGCTACCTGCAGCATATCTGTGATAAATAAAATGAGGAAAGCATCAAGCGTTTCAAGGGCTCTCATTAAATGTTGATCTTCATTCCCATCTGCCCTCTTTATGCCTATTCAATGGTGTTAAAAGTTTCTTTTTCATATGACTTTTCAAAAAGTGTTTGAGATTAACCAAATGCTTTACAATTAGAGTTCATTCTTCTAAAATTCCCATATGAGGTCCTCTCAAGTGTAGATTGGATTTAGTCTCTTGTTTTCCTCTGTCCTCATTGGCTTCAATATATAATATACTTTCGACTGGCCAGGTGAATGTCTTTGGAGTAACCAGTAATCCAGAGGTGCTCCCATTTAACACTCACCATTATGACCTTGAGAGCTTTGATCTGATTGGGCAAAAGCTGCTATGGCATGATGCTCACTTACTCCATCCTTTGTTAGCAAAAGGGTTTCCCTCATACTTAGTGGAAATGTATTTCTTTGTAATTTCTAACTTTTAGTCCTAGTTGTGTTAACTTGGACCTAAATAGTTATGCCATTCTTCCTTGTGGCAAAATTGGACATTTGATAATGGTGGCCCAATCTTTCCAGAACAGCTTTCCAGATAAAGTGTCAACAGGGTCATCAAACTCAGTTTTTTAGCTACTTAAAATATAGTTTCTAAACATCTAGGGGATGTCACAGCTGTATTTTTGAATGTGACCCTAGTCAGCTCCCAACATTCAAGGGCTGCTTAGGCAACTTGCCCTTCCTGTCTTAAGTGTGGATAGCACAGCCCAGTAATGACTGTACTGATGCTATGCTACTGGAGACCATGCTAGATGGTTTACATATCATAGATCTAAAACAGGCATTATGTCCTTTTTGTAGAAGGAGGTATTGCAGCTCAAAGTAATTAGGTAACCTGCCCAAAATATGCAGGACCCAAACCTAACCTCTCTGGCTCTGTAAACCATGTCTTTCTATGTCATACTGCAAGTCTCTTAATCTTACCTTCTAGAGAATTTCCTTCCTGCAACTTGAAATTAAATGAAGTCCAACTTAGGAGAAAACACTTCTGGGAATGAGGAGAGAAGACAGCAGAGAGGTGATTAACTGGTCATTCACTTTTGTGTGTGCAAGTTTGCCTATTCCTGTCTACTGAAAGTGAGAAGGATGCAGGCAAAAGGAGAGATTTGCAGGGTACCCTGAGTACTTGAAGCTGCAGGGCCCCAACCATGGAGGAGGGAAGTAGAGAGGGAAGAGAGGAGTGGCTGTCCAAAGAGGTCAGATGAGGCCAAGGTAAATTAACACACATAACTGTGACTTCATTTTCTTCCTCCTAGAACCTGCTCCTCTTCTTTGCTCCTGCCAAGCAAAACTCATTTAACACATAAGATCATGAGAAGGCCAGCAAGGTTAAAAGCAATGAACTGATTTCTGGTTTCATAGTGTTAACTTCATAAGCTTGGTCAGGCAGTTGGTGAGAAGGGAAGGAAGAAAAGTGGAGAAGGAGTGTGTGTTGAGGCCAAAGACATAATAAAGAAGAAAAAACACTAAACAGAAGTTAAATTTGCTCTGTGCTGACTGGGATTCCATTCTTTGTGACTCCAGCCAGAGCAAAGGCTTGGGTCCCAAGGCAGCCCAGTGTAGGGACAGCTCTTAAACTTCAAGTTCAGCCAAGAAGTGGTAAGCCTAACTTTTGGTCTGGGCATGCAACATTCCTGGGATCCCCGCCTTCTTGTCTTATCCAAACAAGGGGAAGCTGGTGCTCTTGCTGACAGAGGACCTCTCTGGAGACCAGGTCTGCCTGTTGATTCTCAGGCCCCTCCTTGGGCATAACCAATGCCAACTGCAGGAAGCCAGGGGTCAGATGACTTTCCCACAAGACCCAGTGAGCTCTGTGTCAGGTCAGAAGGGTTCTCTGGAAGCCAGTACAAACACGGCCAGGCACATGTCCCCAGAGGACATCCCCTGTATGGCCAACGTGACGTCTGGATAGATTCTTAGCTTGGTGACTGCCCACACGTCTATGCCAGTGAGCCAGGCCCCGGAATTGGCTTTCAAATCTCCCGAAGGTAGTGACAAGCCTGTTCTCTCAGCAGCCACTTGAGAGCAGGTGATCCTTGGGAATCAGAGCCAGGGGGTGGTCAGGGAGACCCCTCCTTTGCACCCACCCTTACCCCTGTTGGGTGAAGAGAGAGAAAATTACCACATAAGGTAAAAACGATGCCTCAGCAAAGTGATCTGGAGGAAGAAAGGCTACAATGTGGTGCTGAGCGGACAGAAGTCTCAAGTTTTTAAGAAACCAGTGTCTATTTTCATGCCCTTTGAATGTTCCCATAGTAGGTTCTTTGGGGGAGCTGTGTATGGCCTCAGTTCCTAGGACTGTCCACAAATTCAGACATGAAAAGACTGGGAGAGCCAAGATATGTTTCTATACCCACTCACACCCATAACCAGCACTGTTCCGGTCTACCTATTATGTAGCAGGTAATCTAGCTCTGCAGGGTGCAATGGATGATCTCTATCTCCCACATCAAGCCTTTAAAGTAGGTCTGATCATCCCCATTTTACCGACGTGAGGATTCTGAGGTGTCAAGTATTTCGTTGACTTACCAGGAAGCTTGGCCCCTTGTCATACCCTGCCTTGTCTATTTCTATTGCACTAGAGTGGCCCTTCAAGTCTAGTCAGCCAGGAAAGGCTGAAAGGGCATCAGAGGGCCACGCTGAGGGAGAGTGCCAGGGCCAGTTTTGCTTGCTCTTGTGTCTCCTGTGCAAATCATGGTGCTGGCACATGTTGTTGCCAATAAACTTCTTTGAGAAAATGAAAATAGTCATCTTTGACCCCTGCTGAAAGTGAATTATCTTCCACATATTGGAATCCAAGAAGTCTGAAAAAAACTAATATGAAAGAACTGATAGCTTTGGAAGGACCAGGTTTTATAAGATTCATCAGTGTTTCATAAGTGATCTGATGAATAAATGAATAATCCTTCTCCCCAAAGTGTTTCAAAACAAGATCGGGCTATATTCCCATGCTCCTTCCTACTTGACTTTCTGTACCTATTTCTCTGTCAGTGGCCTTTGCTTGGAAGCTTTTGGTTTGCAAAAGTCAGATCTAACAATGAAGCCTAGCTGTGTGAAACCAGACACTTAGTAGTTCCTTACTGAGAAATCACAGTAAGAATTTTTTAAGTCCCATATTTTACCTTGTTATCTATTATTCCTCCAGATTACTATATACATGTGTGTGTATACATATATATTATATATATAATATATGCTGTATATAATATATATTTAATATATATATATATATATTTTAAGTGAATCCAATAAAATTTCTAAGATGCCTCTTTCCTCTTTTGTAAGAAAGGCAATTCTTTAGATATATCCTCTTTAAAAATGAAATATGTATAATTTTCCACATTCAAAACTTAAAGAATCCTCCATTTGTGGAAGATGTTGAAAATAGATCCATCCACTGTAATATCACAGCTTTAGAATTGAAGTGTCAAAGCCCACAGACCAGGTTTGGAAATACTGCCAGCAGTTTGCTCTCCAGCATGGCCGTGATGAATTTTGTCAGCACTTGGAGGAGGAGGAGGAGACCATATTTGATCCTGAACCCCCACCTGGTTATGCCTCACCACTGACTTCCGTACCTGCCCACAGCAATATGCGTTGGCTTTGGCATGTGCACAGCTATCAATGGAGTGCATTGTTCACAGCTGGGCACCTGCACCCAGACTCAAACAATGAGGCCCTGCGGAGAACCCCTCCTTTCTCCTCAGGGCATCCACTCTGAGGGAAAACTTGTCGAGGCCTGGAAGCCCACTTTCATCATAATTAGGCTGCTTGGCCAACATTTAACCACCAACGTCTGCGGGTGAACATATGAAGCTACTTCCAAATCTCAGGTACCTGCAAAGCCACAGGACAGGGCTGAGTTAGTGTTGGCACTGTGCTTCCCTTGCTGCTGAACAGTGTCAGGTTGGAAGAATGCAGAGGAAGGCACCCTGCCATAATTCTGCCCTGTGACTTCTGGATATTTTGGTTTTCACAAGGGCCCCAAACACCCTTAGGCCAGCCTCAGAACTGCAAAATAATTGTAGTGAGGCCAGATAACCTACCTGGACTTGGCCACAGCCACAGGATTCCACAGAAATCCACTCCAGAAGGCCATCTTTGAGAAGGCATCAACGCTATTATGACAGTAGAAATTATTTCATTTCTCTTTTTAATACCTTTTATTTATTTGTTGGTATATTTAAATTTAAAGGATTATGGTCTTTGCAGTCAGGCATACCTAGGTTGTGATCAGAGATGTACCACCTCAAGGATGCATGAATTTGGAATAAGTTGCTTAACCTCTGAACCTTTCTTTTCTCATCTGTGAAATGGGGGTAAGTATGCCCATTATTGAGCATTTAATTAAATAATGTCTATAAAATATTTACTACAGGTCCTAACTCACAATAAAAAGTCCTCGATAAGTTACAATTACTATTTTATTGCTTCAAGATAAGCCCAATGGTGGATTTTTAAAGTATGACAATAGAATAACTGATAATATATTTAGTTTTGAATGCCTACATCAACCAAAACTTACTGACGTTTATAGTTTTGAAATTGAAATTGGTAACCAAATTATTGCTGACCCTCCACAAATCCTAGAAAACAGATGTCAATGGTTGCCTTAATGTCTAGTTTATGTTTAGAGTTAAGAGAATTCTAAAAACTTCAAGTTATTTAATATTAAGAAAAAAAAGATAACCAAGTTATTTCAATGAAACACATTTTAAGACCTGTGACACAGTTTAGGTCTGCTAATCCAAAGCTAGGGGCTGGGATTTGGCTCAGTGGGTAGAGTGCTGCGCTGCAGTCTCTGAGGTCCCGAGTTCAATTCCCAGCACCGCAAAAATGGGAGAAGGGCCTGGCAATCCACTCCCAAGGCAATCCCGAAACAGTCAGCCATTGAAAACCCTATGAGGGTCGCTATGAGTCGGATACTGACTCGACGGCACCTAACAACCAACAACAACAATCCGAAGGTAGGCTGGGATTTCGCTCAGTTGATAGAGCACTGCACTACAATCTCTCAGGCCCCGAGTTCAATTCCCAGCACTGAAAAAAATGGGAGAAGGACCTGGCAATCCACTCCCAAGGCAATCCTGAGACAGTCAGCCATTGAAAACCCTATGAGGGTCGCTATGAGTCAGATACTGACTCTATGGCACACAACAACAATCTGAAGCTATTTAAGCCTATTTCCTACTATTTGCACACAACTCTGTGCCTCAATTTTCTCATCTATAATCAGGAATGTTTGTAGTACCTACCTATTACGAGTCTTCTGAGGACTCAAGAAGAAAATACAAGTACTTAATCTGTGCCCTTTCTGAGTAACTTTTCAACACATGTTGACTATATTCACTTACATGGCTCCCAACCAAACTGTCAAACCCGAATTTAAAGTGTTTCTTATGCTCTACCATCCTCTTTTAGGTAACTTTATTACTATTATGGGAAAATCTTGATATTGGTGCCTTGGTGGTGATTTCTAACATGTGCTACTAATTTGACTCATTTCTCCACACAAACCTCCTTTAAACTGGATGGAGAATGGGGCCTGAGACGTCTCACCAGAGGGGCAGCCGGAGGGAACAGTGCTACAGAAACAGCCAGCAAGCAGGGAAAGGCACAGCAGCCAGAGCAACCCATGTGGACTTCATTAGCACCAGGTACATAGTCACAATTTAATAAGTACTCCCTGTGAGGAGGTAAGCTGGAGCACAACCTAGTTTTGATTTCGGGCTACACAGGCAAGAGGTCAGTGCACAAATTCATGAGATCTCTACCAGACCCAGTGGGTTTTTGTTCTCACAGAGACTGGATCATTCCAATACTTTCAGGATTTGGTGGTATGGCTTTTAACAAACCTCAAAACAAATTTGGATCTTCTCTGCTTAAAGAATTGACTTCTATCCTGATGGCTTTTTTTTGGGGGGAGGGGTTTTTTTTTAGTACAGAGAGAGGGGTGAGCCCAGGGCCTTGTTCATGTTAGGCATGGGCTCCACCACTGAGCCATCTCTCCAACTCCTTTATTTATTTTTAATTTTGAGACAGGGTCTCACTGAGTTGCACAGGCTTTCTCTGGCCTTGATCCTAGGATTCTCTGGCCTCCGCCTCCCAAGTCACTGGGATTACAGGTGTGTTACCACTGTGGCCCAGCTATGTGAGTCTTAAGACATAAAATTAAATGTAGTTATATGTAAAGTGATTAATTTTAAAAAATAAGAGTAGACAAAATTATAATTTGTGGGAGGAAACTGAAGACCCACGTATGTTGAGTTTGTGTAGAACACAAATATATCAGAAAAAGTCAAGAACATTTAAGAATTGTTTCTTTCACATTTGTGATATTCTATCTAATGAGTTATTTAGTTAATTAAACACTGTGAATGGCTGTTATGGAGACAGATCTAGAATGTAAAGCTGATAGGTTTATAATAAAATTTCTTGGTGGTCTTAATCCTTTCCTACTACATGTGAATATTTACATTTTTAAAAATCTTTTTATATTTTTCAAATTTAATCTGATTCTTGCTTTTCCTTGGCTATGTCACACACATTAAAATGTTCGAGTTCATTAAAGTGGTTGAGTACATTCTAGTTTGTATATGTCTTGTTCTTGTCAGGTGCCATCAAGTTGGGTCTGACTCAGCGACCCAACATGATGTACAACAGAAGGAAAAGCAATGTGACACTGTGCCATGCCTGGCACTGTCAGTGCTTCTCTGCTATTCATAGGGTTCTCGATGGCCAATTGTTTTAGGAGTGGGCCGCTGGCTCCTTCTCCCAAGCCTATAGCACCTGGTGTTCCCACGTGGGCACCCAGGCCCGAGCCTGCTTAGCTTCCAAGATCTGACCAGATTGGACACCAGGGTGCCACTAATGTTCAAGTGGATCAGATGGGGGTGAGAAAAAACTCCAGGATGGCAAAATGCTGACAACTGGTGAATCTAGGTGAAGATACATGGAAGTTCATTAGTTCATTTTCTGAGGATTTGACAGTTTTTGAAGTAATTCTTTAAAAAAATTAAAGATGTTTTAGAATTGATTGTATAGTATGTTTTGATAAAATCCAGATAAAGTAAACTAAGGAGACTATTATTTCCTTTCTCTTCCCCTCTCTGTGTTGGCAATAAGATATAGAGTAAAATTAATTAGATTTAACCCTAGACCTCTTAATTTATGCGCCTCTCTGTAAAGTTCACTGTGATGGAGAAGAGTCTATGTTCACAAATCAGGCTGGCTATCTTTATCTGTGTTGTCACTCTCTAATGTGAACACTAACTTGGAACTGATCGCTAATTGCTGGATCATGAAACAGCCTCAGCATGGTTTCACAAATAAAAGTGCACAGTTAAGTGCATGGGAAAGGCTAAAAATATTCCTGTCTATTCCCATTTCTGCACTTTCTTAAAATTTGTTTACATTAAATTTTTCATGAAATAGAAATAAACTCTCCCTGCTACAGAAATATCAATTCTTATTCTTAACTCAATCACTGTCTTCTACTTAATACATCAAGCAATGATTATAAAGCACTTAAGAAATGGGGATATTTAAGTATGCCAGATAATTTGGTAAAGTCCTGGAAATATGAAGTTGTTTTGTGGATATCATTTTTACAAGTAAGACAAAGTAGTACAGTATGAATAATATTGGGCTGAAATTTTTTTACTATTTCAGTTTGGGTTTCTCATCATGATAAAGTTCCATCATTATCATTCCTCTTATTTGTTTCTCTGGTTAAATGAAAACACATATTATTTTTATATTAACAATTTTGATGCTGGAATATATGGTAAAAACGTGAGAAAGTAATTGAGGGAAACATACATGATCAGTACACAGTGCCTTTGATTCAGGATTCTAGTCTTTTTCTGAGAAGAGTCTCTGTTACTTCTGTACCTTGTCACCTGGTCAGGTAAGAGGCCTCTGATGGAGGAGGTGAGTAAGGATCCCATTGTGTGCTGGGCCAGCAAACAATGCATATTCCCCACATTTTCCTCAGTGGTCACACTAATGGGGTAGGGTGCTGCTGTGAAACACTGAGCCTCATAAATAATGTGTTCATGAGCTGCATACAGCTCTCAGCTGTTATTTAATATGAATGTCCCTTTCCCAGACATCATACCTCCTCACTCTCCCCATTTATTAACTCTGCCTCCTTAATCCAGCTATGCTAACCTGCCTTGGCCACCCGGGTGTCCATCTGCATTTCTGACCATTACAAAAAAAAAAAAGAGTATTAAAAAGACTTCTACATACCATGTACCCAGAAGAATCAAGTTTTAAAAAATGATAGTGGTGATTGCTTCTTGGAAAATGCAAGTTCCTCACCTCCACTATGCCCTTAGGTTGAGTCCAGACCCTGATGTGAGTCCAGACCACCCCACAGGGGGAATTTTGTTGATGTGAAGGAAAGATCCCATTTTGGAGTAAGAGATAGTGATAGCGTGAGAATGAGAGGTACCAACCCTGAGTAGAAAGGGTAATTACCCACGGATGGTATGGTGGCATTTGGGATTGGTGAACAGGGAGAGAGGGGAAAACACAGAAGAGGACATGGCCCGAAGGAACATGGCCCACGAAGGGAAGGTGGTTTAGAAGTAAAGATTGTTTTGCTTCCTTTCCCAGGGGAGCAGCTGGTGTGTCCTGTAAAGACTTTGTAGGGCTCTTTTGAATGAAGTTTGGAAAGCTGCATATCTCAGGCATACTCAATTTCTCTCAGTGTGTTCCAGATTTCCTATCTGTATCCAGTCCCCATCTTAGGAGGAAAGAATGGAGTGTGCTGGGGAGAAGAACAGAAGGTGCCCATCAGCTTGGGGGGTGAGCTTTTGCACTCTGGCCTTTCACTCCTTCTTCCCCCAAGTTCTGCCCTTCAAGTCTCATGATTTTGTATAAGCTTCTATTCCTTAAAAATTCTGAACATCTCCTATAATGAAGGAAACCACTTAAAGAACTAATACACTTAGGAAATCAATGCTTTTCTCTCCTCATGAAGAAAGGAAAATATTGACATCACTTGAAGGGAACTTCTAGAAGGTAAGATAAGATCATGTATAGGTGTGCAATTTCCATTGAAGGCATCGTCTCCTGGAAGGAGTCCGCTGGAATGAACATCTATCAGGAGAGACTTGCTGGCTTCCACAAAATTAAAACTAAAAGGGAGAGGAAGTAATGACCCCCAACCAGCAGTAATTCAATTAATTTTAAAGCACAATAAGACAAATGTAAATTGCCAATAAAAATAATTCATGTCTTTTTGTCCTTACTCCAAAAGAAACAAATTAATCCATGCATTTCTGACTAATGTGTATATCATATTGCATAATAATATTAATAATACCTACCTAGCACCATGAGAAGGGCTTTACATGTACAATCTCATTTATCCTCTCGGTAGCCTAAT
>VMDO01000964.1:17236-37236 GCA_007922755.1 Pedetes capensis | reverse complement strand
CTTTAATTCTCAGTTTAAAAGGGCAGGTAAAATAAAAACTAGATTTATTTTTGTTCCTTAAAATCTGAACTTTGATTTTAATCTATCAGTCCAAATACATTCAATAAGAGTAACCCTCCATTCAATCTTCTGGATATTAAAAAAAATCCAAGTGCACTGTCATCCATTTGAAGTAGTAAGTCACAGGTAAATCATATCCTATTATTAATAAAATGGAATAGGGCAGGGAAGTGGTGGGGAAAGAATATGGGAACACTCCCTCCAGCTGGTCAAATCTATTTTGTAGGAGAAAGTATATTTCTGTGTTAAACCCCCAAGGTGTGAAACAGCCAACATCCAATATGTGGGCATTTCAAGAAATGTCTTTGCCAAATATGAGACAGGCTCACTGTCCACTGTAGATCTGGAACTTTCAAGAGAAACTACCAAGAACTAAAATAAGGTAAGACAGTTTCTTTTTAAGCCAAGTCTGCCTCTAGGACAATGTGTTACGTTTGTTTGTTTTTAGTATTTTGTAGTTTTGAAAACCAGAAATGAGTTCAGCTTGCACCCCAGGTGGGAAATGAGAGAGGGGGAACCTATGTAAGTTGAAGTTTGTCACAGTAGGCAGAACAGTCGCTTTGCAGCCCAGGCCCATCTCAGGGTGCACTGCTTCACAGCTACACTGTAAAGTGTTAAAAATCCTCCCACCCACCCCAGAATATATATATATGTATATTAAAAAAAATCCCCTGTCCATCTCTCAGTACACAAAAGGACCGCATCACACTGCAAAAATAGCAGTACCCACTTTGGTCAATTAAAACAAACAAACAAAAAAAAGCATACATTATTTTTTTTTAAATCTGTGTACTTACCTATAATAACCAATACAGCTAAAAGCACTACCTACATAGGCAAAACTTGGTATTGCATAATTCGTATAAATTTGAAACCCCTCCCCCCAAATATTAATTGGAAGATGAAAAACATGAAAGGTTAATAGAAAAAACACCAAAATACTGAAAATATTGCTGGTCGATTACAATTTTTAAGCGGCAACTATACACAGCCATGATATGCTTTATAAATGTGAGATAAAGGTATAACTGTCTAAAAAATCCATGATGTCACACATTTTTCTTCGTCTGGAGTACAAAATATTTTGTCATAAAAATGGTAAAGATTTAAAATGATAATAAATGCAGCAAAACAAGTGTAGTGATGTCACTTTTTGTGTTTTCTTTTTTTTTTTGTTTTTTGTTTTTTAGATTTCAAGGCAAGGCACGTAATGTGGACATTATATCTTCGTGCAAATTAGGATTACTGGAAAGAGTATTTTTAATTAAAATTTTAAGAGACATAGAGGCAAAATGTGTCTGCCCATGCACACTATGGATCTGTCAATACAAGAAATTTGTTGAACAAGGCTAATGTCTGAAAGCACCATGCAAGTTTTCAGCACCCTGATTACATCTGTTTTTTCAAGAGTGCGTTTTTATATCCTACACCCTGGCGTTCCCAGTTTGTAAACTGTAAGCTTTACCCTTGTGACATGGATTTGCCTGCCTCTTTGTCTCTATAATGCAGATTTTATAGAACCTTTTGTACACCCTATGGGTTCTTGATGCAACCAGTAATTTTAAATAAATAAATTCTACCTCCAAGGAGGCTGCAGCTAAACCAACATAAGTGCTGTGTTTTCATTAATTTTTTTTCTCAAGCACATGATTTGTCTTGATTTAATGCCTTTTTAAATGCCCTCAAAAGCTGAGGGGAAAATAAATTCGTTCAAAATTATTTTAAATTCTTTTTAATCCCCTCAATTTAGAGTCCAAGGGCTAAAGGACTTATAATCATGATCCCCCTTTAGATATAAATTTATAAATTGCACTTGCCTCTGTTAAGTATTTCTTTTGTGGGGAAAATATTATATTAATTTTTACTGTTGCATGCAGAGATAACAGTTCACCTACATAGAGGCATTTCTTCCATAGAGCCTTTGTGTTCAAACTGTTTTTTTTTCCTTTTTTCTTTTTTTCATTTTTTTTTTCATTTTCATTTTTCTTTTTTTTTTTTTCTTAAAGATTTCAAACTGGGTTACACACTGGAAAAGGCTGGGTTAAGGGCCAAAATTTAATAAATCTGTACTGATAACTAAAGGCTACAGAGATTTTATATATTTTTTAACTTTTAGAAATCAGAGTGCTTATAAAATGGCTGGCTCATGGCTCTGTCACCCAGCACCTCTGACGCCGCCTCCTAGCCTTCGGTGGTGAGATAACCAGGAATAGTGATTCCATGCGTAAACAACAAGAATACTAAACCAATAAAACTAGCTTATCATGCAAATATTAAGGCATCTAGAAAGTCAGTTAAAATATATTGTCATAGAGACAGAACATCTATTTCCCAGCGGACTTCATGTAACAAAGGCTACGTTGCAGGGGCTGCGATCTACCATCAGTGAAATATCATCGACCCTTTTAATGTCATTATAGTTTCAACCTTAAGGGAATTAGTGATTGTAAGTGCTGCAATTGCTGGTCTATCATCTTCTTTCTTCAGTTTCTTTCCTTTCTCCTTTTATTTGTTTTCTCCAGTCTTCCTCTTTTCCTTTTTTTAATTTCATAAACTATTGTATTTCTTTTTCCCTCAGTTGCTTGTTTCTGCTTGAAGGAAAGGTTCTCCAATTATGTTCAACCCATAATTTTGGACATTTGCCGGTAGGATGGGTGTCCTATTTGACACTTGGAAAGGAACCAAGCTAGCCCAGGTACCAGGACTGTTGAGAGGAGAGGGGTAGCAGGGAGAGAAGGGAGGAAAAAAAAGAGAGAAAAAATACAATGTTAAAATCTACAACAGTATTAGAAATATAAGTTCCAGGTGAATTAAATACTATTACTTTTTTCCAAAATCAATGAGATAACCTGACTCTAACATGAGATAATTGTGCCAAATTATACATGTTATACATACATACATTATATGATCTATTTCCTTCATGAAAAGTAAGACGTAATAGTGAGTGTGAGAAACCCGGAATAGGGCACATACACACTGTTTAACTCTAACTCATGTAAAGATATTCCTCCTAAAATATTTGATCCACTTCCATGAAAGTGAAATATCATTTTTTGTCTAAATGAAAAAAGAAAAAGTAAAGCAGGAATCTACGATGACAGGAATATACTATAGTTTGCCAGTTATATTAGTCTTGTTTTACCTTTAATTGACAAGAAATTCAGTGGTAAGATGGGTTTCAACTTTTTGCCTGCCTATTGGATTAAATAAAATCAAAAAAGTGCAATGAAATATATTTCCTTCACCCTCACAAGAGGAAAAAAATACATTTTTCAGGCAGGCCTTTGCACAGTATGCAATTCAAATCACCTAATTATCAAGCATATCATAATTGAAGGTTTTTAGTAAAGGCCAAACAGAAATTATGGAAACAAAATGGAACACAGTTTGTTTTGTTCTCAAAGAATACTCCTGTGAGAGAAAACTTTATAGGATGCCACAAAGGTCTCTGTTTACATGTGCTAGTTCTATAGCTCTCTGGTGGTTTTCTTCTCCACCTCTATAACTTTTAGATAGAACCAAAGTTCCCCTTTCGATTCATATTTCCTTGCCTTGGCTGGTGACAGAAGCCTGAGGATCCCGACCTCAGATCAGTAACAATGCCACATCTAGGTTGCTCTGAATTAGAGGAGTTTGATGGGTGTGGGGAAGTGGGGGTGAAGGAAGAAGGAGAGATTCCTGATTCTCTCCAATCAGCTGTACTTGAACCTATGTTGATTTTGGGGCTGTTTAAAAAAAGTTTGAAAGACAGTTCTCTAGTTTCTATGGGCATAATCTCTCATAAAAGAAGTGTTATATGCAGGAAAATAACACTAGATTTGCACACCACAAAACAACCCCACCCCACACACTTTGGGGTACACCTAACCTGCTGTATTGCTTGTTTCAATGTTCAACTTGGAATGAATGTCAGCTAAATAACAGCTGCATAAATAATCGTGAACCAAGAAAATATCAAACAGACAATTCCATACCTACTTTAGTCATGGCTTGTCATGGAGATATACTTTCCATGTTTTAAATTTCATTTAGTATCGTTTGCTTTACTTTTGAAACCATAAGCTAAGATGGATCCTATTGTAGCTATCATCTAGATATGCTTCTTTGTTCATGTTTGAATTCCAAAGGAACAAAAAGCATTATGGAATATTAATATGAAGGAAAAATTTTGGATTAAAAAGAAACTTGATATATAACTTTTTTACTCTAGTGATACCTCTATACAAAATGTGGCTTATTGCTATACGTCTAGGTACATATTTCGGAGGCAATTATTTCAACAGAAAAAAAATCACAATGACCTTCTTGGCTCACAGGATTTTATGAGTAGATGACAAACTCTATAACAGCAAGATCCATTCTCTTCTTGCCAGTCATATAGTGTAGGACCTAGCACATGGCAGATGTTCAATAAACTTATAGACAAATCAATTAACTGTTTCAAATCATACCCAACTATATATTTTTAAAAGGTCTTGCCCATAACTCCATGTATTTATCAACATATTGTAATTTGGTCCCTATTCTAAGAAAAGAGGTAACTCTGAATTTAAAATTAGAGAGACATAGTAATAACAAAAAATTATTTATGCAGGAAAAATCACATTCAAACTAAAAGGATATACCCTCATTATCTGATAAAAAGTCATAATTCTAAAGAATACTTTCACTGAAATCTTCTCTTAGATACTTAACTGTTTTCACGTATTTTTTTCTTCCCATACACATCTTTGGCAATTATTTCTGTAGTTTGCACTAGTGATTGGTAAAACTTTTATATAATATATTAAGAAATATATTTTCACCTCAACTGTGCTTCCACTGCACTTTGTACATAGTCCTATTACAGCATTTATTACTTCATATCATAATTATCTGTTATCTGCAATTATCTTACTGACTAAAAGGTAAACTCCTTAAGAGAATATGACCTAACCTTATCTAGGCTTATAGAGCCTGGCCACAGCCAATGCTATTTCTTAACAATAAGACAAATTACAAAACAGACATCCCTTATTTTTAACCTGAAGTAAGAAGCAGGTATCAAAAGTAAATAGACTAGCTCAACAGGTAGTCCTTGGCAATAAAAGACATCAAAAACAAGCAAATCACTTGGCAAAATCAACAAGAATTCCAAAATAAATGAGCTCAAAAAAGTCAGAGATTGTATGCTTTGGAGATATAAAGTATATTTTAGTGATTGTAAGTAGGTAGGGTCCCTTAAAGGACAAGTCTACCAACTAATGGCAGAAAAAACAAGAATTTAGGGTTTATTTTGCAATTGCTTTTTTACTCAGTTCCTTAACTCAGTTCTTTAACAGAGAAAAGCATATTATTCTTTAGAAAACGCTCAATAAAAATAAATAGATGCTAGTCACTAAGAGGACTCTTGCTGTAGAATATCTTACAAATTAAATTACATGTTTATTTAAACCTTCTAAGCCTCCCATCCTACGTTATGACCATACCAAAATTTCAGTGTGTAATATATTTGTCAATACCCTTTATGAAGCTTTTGGGGGAAATAAATCTCAAACATTAACACTCTGCAGACCCCGTATACGAGTTTTACAAGCCACTTATTGCCAATCTGTAGGTTAAATTCAGAACTATAAGGCACATTCTTTAGAGCCTTTTTGGCAGGCCCTTTGGGGGAAAAAAGCCTGATAAAAGTAATTCAGAGCCTATGTAAAGAATATTTAATCAAATAAAATAATCTAGATCATTTAACTTTAAAATTGCATAGTTATTCAAGTAAAAATGTAACAGTGCTTTTATATATCTAACTTTCTCTGTGTACTAATTAATGCCAATGATCACAAGTATGGATAAAATAAACACACATCCATATATACAAATCAGTTATATATAAAATACTTAAAAGTTTTGATTCTTAGTAGAATCAGAATTATATGAATAATCTTATGTTCAACCTAACAATCTATACTGTGACTAGTAAAGGTCATGAAAATGTAACTGAAAGGATTTCAAAATATGTAAGGTCAAATGTAACTACCTCAGCAATATATTTTCAAGTTTGTATTTACTTCATTGCTCTTAAATTTTCTAATGCAAACTAAAGGTGAGCCTGATTAAAAATTAAAAGGACTTCTTTAGAACATATATACTGGCCATAACCACTAAAAACAAAACAAAGCAAAACAAAAACATAAAACAAAATAAACTAAAAAAACAAGTACTTTGTGAAAACTCAGGTACCAAAGAAGTACAAAAAAATTCGATAGTACTTTAACACAAAACACAACTCACTCTAATGATGTATGTCATGAGATATTTCATTGTAAACAAAATGCAGAACTAAATCAAAATTTTAGACATAAAATGTCTGATACAATGGAGAATATTTTCACATTATTTTGACCAAGTGTATAATGTAGCTCCCCACAAAAGAGAAGAGGCAAATTATTTTCACCTTACTAAGCACTAATGGTAGGTTATGTCCCTACTTCATTTTATACTAGTCAGACTATCTCTGAAGCACTTTGTTTCTTCTAGGCATCATTCAAGAGAAACAAACTCAGAGGCATTGCTTGGTTGAAAAAAATTCACCAATCATTTAAGGAACAGCTTACGCATGACAGAGAAGATATGATTTGACCTGGAAAGAAATTCTGACTTCTGTGTGATTCAAATGGATAGAATTTAACACAAAGGGAGAAATTTCCAGATGATAACCATTCTGAGGACCACTACAAGCAAGGTACTAGTCACTAAACTACCATTTCTGGTGTTTTACATATGCAATGCCACTTAATTCTCTCAATGAACTCTTAAAATGGCCATCATTATTCCCATCTCACAGAAAAGGAAACAGAGGCAAGGTATTTGCCCAAAGTCGTCCACCCAACCCTCAGATACAATAAATCAGTTCTGTCTGGTTCCTGGGCCATTTCACAAAATTATTTTGCCTTCCTAGAAAAGTCAAAGTTAGCCTAACACTAGAAAGAACTTTTGAACTGAGTTTTCTGAAGGCAAAATGTATTTCCTTTAGGAGAAAATGACTTTTCCATGTATCACACAGGTTGGATGGTAACTTAGCTAATGTTGTAGAGGAGACTTATGCACTGAATACGTGGTTGGTCAGGGCTGCCAAACAATCTGAAATCTGTGGCAATGGATTTGCGTCCTCTGGAAACAAAACTACCTGAAGTTCTTCTAGGGTAACACTATGGTGAAGACTAAGATGCAAGAAGGTATGCATTTTTCCTTAAAAATCACACAATTTATATATTTCTTATTCTGAATAAACTGAATTAAATAGTTGGTGTTTGCATCTAAGGAGTAAACAGACTCTGTATCTTTCAATGAAAGAGATAAAATTGCTCTAGGCAGCCAAAGCAACATCTGATGGTTATGTTTTTTAAAATTATGCATTCTGTGACTATGCCTTCAAGGCCAAAAAGGATTGATCCCTCAGTTTTTAACTCAGTAACCACCCAGTAACTACAAGGTGCAAAATAAACATATAGGAAGTCATTAAATTGAGTCAGGAACCAAAGTCAAAACTTCCTTTCACCTATTATTATTAGATAATTAAAACAAGAAAAGCTATTTGAAGAAAAGTAGAACTCATCTATTACTGTCTCGTGTTTATTTGATAATGAATTAGGTATTCTATTTGTTAGTATACAAAATGTCAAATTTCTAGTACACTATTTACTTGTCAAGGGAATAGTAATATTGCCCATTCAGGTTCTACATATTGCATTTACTTCAAACATAGTAAGTACTCTTTCAAAAGGCTTAAAAAGCACTAAAGAATGAAGCAAAAAACAATTATAATATATTCATACATACCTCAACTGTACCAGTAATTACTGGTATAATATTTATAAATAGTGATTAAAAAATAAGCAATGGCCCAGAAAGCATGAGCCAGATGTAAAACAGCTATCTTGACTTAAAAGAAGGATTTAGTTTCTTGGAACCAGTTTCAGGTATCCCTAAGAAAGAAAGATTTTTACTTCTTTGGCTAAACATTGTAATTTTATTGACACAACATTAACATATAGGTTTTAGTATCTCTCTCAAAATTTGCAGTATACTCTTTTCCCTATTAAAAGCTAAAACCCTATTTGGAAAAACTGGGCAGAACCTACACTGTCCTGGATTATATATGTTGTATTTGGACTGGCTGCTTACTTCAGTATAACATAAAGGCTAGAGACTGTGTCTTATGAAAAACAGATCACTCAGACTAGTGGAAGGAATAAGTGGGTAGCATTTGATTTGGATATATTCAATGTGTTTTGTTGTTATTGTTAGGTGCCATTAAGTTAGGTGCCATTGATTTGGGTCTCAGAGAGACTTTCATAGGATTTTTGATGGCTCATTATTTTGAGATTGTTCTGTGAATTGGCTGCCACATCCTTCTCCCATTTTGTAGTGCTGGGGATGGAACCCAGGGCCTCAGAGACCACGGAGCAGTACTCTACCAACTGAGCTAAACTTCAGACCATTTAATGTGTTAGAACAAAGAAAATGGTATTTAATAAACATCTTAGTTGCTAGTACTTCTAGATTGTGGATTATTTGCCAGGCACTGTTCTATGTGATTGACATACCTTAAAGCTTTTAATTGTCATAACAAATGTAGGAGAAAGTGTCATTATGTTAATTCTACCGATGAAGAAACTAAAGCCAGGAAGTTAGCTGTCTTGCCCAACTCATATTGCTATTGAGCTGTAGAAACCAGGATTCGAACTCCAGCAGTGATTCTAGGATCTATGTTGTTACCCATATACTTTACCTTCAGCTCTCTTTTGTGAAAAATACTTTGCTTTTTTCATACTGGACTAGAATTTATATTGCAATTGAATTCTGTAAGAGATTCAATGAATTAAAGTCCTTGTCACTTAGACAGGCTGACATTCCCACGCAAGTATAACTCTTGAGCCCAAACTTCAGCACAAATAACAGAATTTTATTTATCCAATTCCAGTTGTTTTTCAACTGAATGCAGTATGTGCCTTCATTTTAGGTATGTACAGATGTGGCTGTATGTTAACAATTTGCTTTTGAGCTCCTTTTCAGACAGGAACTGAATATACAAAGTGCTTTACACAGGTTTTGGGTTTCTTCAATTTATTTTTCCCATTTTTAAGGATCATTATTGCCATCTGAATGATCCTATTTGCATGCAAGATGATTTCTAATGATTATTACTATTTGTAATAATCTGTATCAGAAAGCTCCCTGGCTAGCTCTTACCTGATCTGCAAAGTACTCTTGTGGGCTCTCTGGGAAACACCAAATATCATAAACTGCAGGTGGCTTGTGGAATTATTGTAACTGCAAGCAATAGCACTTCATAGTAATGAAAGAGAAACATATTTGTTTCTTAACTAAGTAGGTAAATAGCCTTCTTTATTGCTGCTCCTTGGGGACCAACAGTTTTGAAAATAACATATCAAAACAGTAGGCCATCAAACCTCTTTAGTTTATATTCAATTGTTTCAGATGTGTTTTGTTATTGATGCATGCTCGATTGAGGATTACCTTTACCGTGTGTAAATGCTAGTATTTTCTAAGTAAATAATGGCATATACCAGTGAAATAGTTAACCTAATGAGGAACACAAGGCAAGAAAAGCCCTTACAACTAAATAATATGCTCATTATAATAACTATACTCCTTTAGTAAAAAGTTCTTACATAATCCTAGAAGACCCTTGAACAAAACAATCTGTATATTTAAAAGTAACAAAAACCTCGCTTCCTTAGAATTTTAAACACAAATAAGAAAAAAGGCTTTTACCTTCAATAGGCCAAATTAAGTAAATTTTTAGAAAATTATATTTGATCCCTTTCATATTTTAGAGCTAAAATGAAAGATGGAGAATTATTATGAAGATGACTAATTATAAATAAATTACAGTACAAAAATGTGCCCATATATATAAAAACTTATGAATCTGTAGGAGGTTTTAGCCAATTAAAAATATATAGAATTATCAGGCTCCCAGTAGTTATTTTATCTCCTCCCTCTGACCAACCCACAGTAGAGAATCTCACATGTTGATTTCCAGCCTTTCTCTAGTCTGTATTCCTCTCCACCCCAAGCTCCTTTTCAATGCTATTGTTGCAAGTGCTACTGCTTCTCTTATTTGCATATGTGCTTCTTCAATGGCAGACAAAATTCTCTACAAAAATGGTGCTCCAAAATAGTGCCTTTCACTAGAAAAGATTGCCAAAGGCATACTAAATTAAACAGAAATGTAAGCTTCATGCGAAAGCCAAAAGAGATTCTTTCACAAACCATTCCCATTTAAAAGCAAAAATCAGTATTTGCATAATTTCACTTCTAATGGATAAAACTTAATTTGTATCGGAATTCTGAAGCACAAAATTACAAAGGATTAGGGAATTGAACACTTCTTGATACTGGGCTTTTACTCTGTTCATGTGTACAAAGATCTTCCTTCTCATAAAACCAAATGAACAGGGAAGAGAATAATTGTAACTTTCTGCAATTTCTGAATACACGATATTTGTGTTCTTTAATTTCTTGAACTTCAAGAATTTCCTTTTATGATTTATTGTGTTTATTATTTCATTTACTCATTCATAGGCTTTGTTATTTAAATATGACCAAAATTTCATGATACACCTACTCACAGCACTAGCAAACATGAGGGTCAAAAAAGGTAAGCTAATAAATGGTGAGCTGGCTGCCCATGGAGCTGATTTCTTATGGACAGGATGCATGTGTAAACATGGCCCTTTCCATAAAATATCTTGAAATAAGGTAGGTGTTGAATATACTTCCTTTCGTTGCAAAGGGTTAATCAGCAACGTTTACATTTAGGAACGTTCAGAATCATGCCCCTCCCTCTCCAGTAGCTCTGCCAAAAATCATGGGAGAGGAAATGTAAGATTAAGTTTGTCCTACCTAAGTGAACAAAGAGTGCTCTGAACAGGCCACCGGTTTACTGCAGAGCGGGAACTTTTCTAATCCTGCTGGAATCTGCAGTGCTGCTCAGAAAATATCACGGAAAATGTTGTTTTCTTTCCTCCAACATCTTGTCTCTGGATCATCTCATTTTGGTCACACTGCTGATCCTGCTGCTTCTTCCATAAAGGTTAACTTAAAGCTCCAAACATAATCATGTGGAAAATGGACAGTATTGATTCCTATGGCCCATTGTTCCCCCATCCTAAGTCCCTGAAGTTCAAGTTCAATCTGGAATTACATCATGTCTGGTTTCTCCTGGTTACCAGACGGCTTGAGACGTGACCACAGCTACAGAAAAAACAAACAGCCTTCTTCACGCTTCGGCTCCCCTATCGATTCAAACGTAAACTTTTTTTCTTTCTCTCAAGTATGCTTCAAGTATGGAGCATGGTTAATTTAGAGATTAAGTTCCAAATTAGATTATCTAATGGCATCTTAATGGATTGCTGACCCATTTCCTGTGGGATGGCAGCATGCAAGTCTGGCTGGAATACAATTAATTTCTTAGGAAGTGTTCTGAAGAGTTGTCTCGAAAAAAAGGAAATGTCGTGTTGTACAAACCTTTCTTTATAAATGGAAAAAGTTAGGCAAAAACTACAGCAAATCCCAACATATTTTTCAACAGACAGATCGGAGATATTGTGTCCATGAAAACTACCTCAAGATCATTTTAAAGAATGGTAACATTTTTAGTTTTGATTTCATAACAGGTGCAAATAATTTTGATGAGACTACAGAGTAGTTGCTTTCAAGAGAATGTTCAAATACAAAGAGCAACACTAGTTAGCTACTCTGTTGCCAAACAATGGTCATGTGTAATTTTGGCTTTTGCAATTCTCTGCCTTGAACCAAAGATTCTCCCATTCATCTATCTTATCAGCATTTCTATCACAGTCCCAGAGTGGTGCTAGGGGCCCAGAATGGTGTATAAAAAGTTGAACATTCTGAACACACTTTAGAGCTAACAGCTGAAAAGGAAATTCAGCACTCTGAGAATAAAGCTCCCCCCCAGGAACTCTAGGAACAACCCAGCTGTTGTACTATAGTTATGTGTCAAGATAACAAACTGAAAGCAGGAAATGCTAACCTAGTGCATTCGAAGGGATGGTCTAAGTGCAACATTAAAATAACAGTTAACTCTTCATTCCACCTAAAGACAAGAAAGTACTGCCCTCATCACATAAATGCCACATATCTGTGGACACATACATACATATATACATACATGTGCATACAAACACATCGTTTGCAGCCCAATATTACAAATTAAGTGTTTGTTCTTAAGTCGTTTGAGAGTATACATTTTACAAAGAAAATGTTACAGACATGGCAAGGAAAATGGTAAATGGTTGAGGACAGTGTTTTGCAAATAGTTATATGCATGAAATGAATGGCATTACTCCCTTCCTTTTTGCCCTCCCTCTCCTGACCAACCAGATCCAAATAACCTTTACTGGCTGCTAAATTTCTCTTGGGAAATCAAGCAACTTTCTAGAATTGCAGTAATAAACGACAATTTCTTACAAAAACATGTGTAAAGTAACTACAGAATGAAGTATTCAACTCATAGAAAGGAACTGCTAACACATGTAACATGGAAAATAGCTGATAAAAGTCTCTTTGGTGCCATTCAATTATGGCATCAGCAGAAACACAAAAATCCTTCCAATTATTTCAGTAAAATCTTCATTTATTCATTATTTCAGAGGCTGAGCAAATGGTTTGTGTAAACATATCCTTCAGTAACACGCGCATGTTTATTTTAGCCATCTGAAGGCTTCTTCTATGTTTATATAAGCCATCAGACACATACAACCGCTCACTTGTGGCTTTGCGTTTCTTGAAAGGGGTGAAAGGGGAGAAGGGAGAATGAAACCATAAATCCAATTTCTCTTTTGCATAAAGCACTCCCCCCAATGTTTTAAAATAACATGTTTATATGATTCTTGAATTGTCCATCAGCTTTCATTCTCATTCATTTATATTGTTTTTCCATATTTGATAGTACAAGGAAGGGTCTGGCTATAGTTTCAAGAAAAATAGCCAGTTAGCAAGTAACTGTTGTGTGCGATTCCACTCACATACCTCACTTGTGCAAAAGCAACATAATCTGTCCACATAAGAGGACAAAGCACAAACACAACAGTACTGAGTTTGAGCAATTCATCACCTCTCACCCTCCTAAGAGCTAAACCCATCCTGACAGAAAAGGTAGTAAGATCTTCAACATCTTGTTCTGTGTCAACTGCAGTAACTGACCCTTTGCTTAGGCAGAGAACTTAACCTTCTCAAGGTACAGATGACTTCTTAGTTCATGAGCACACCACCTACTCATGGGCACACATACACACACGGCGGGGCGGGGGGGGAGGTAGAGAAATGGCTCAGGAATTTCTAAGGTAACAGAACATCTTCAGGGTTGCAACCTAGTGACTCTGTGAAACGTTTCCAAAAGAATCAGGTCTGGTTGCTGAGGGAATGTTTATGCACTGGGGAGGGAAAAGGGAAGAAGAACATCTTCCGGCTTTGCTGACAGTACTTGCACAGTTCCCTTGGCCCTGCCACTTTCAGTCCGAAAATGGGGATGCATTTAACATGGAAACACTTCAAGAGGGCAAATGGCACAAAGCAGAACAGGAGGCAACCTTGGACAAGTGAGATGGCAACGAAGAACAAACAATTCAGACAAAATAACGTCAAACTGAAATACCAGCTTCCCCTTGTCTTTTTGGGCCACAAAGTCTCCAGAAACTGTCTTTTATTAAAAACAAAAAGCAACAACCACAGCATAACCTATGATATTTTCCTTATGCTATCACACCAAAGACAAATTATTTGCTTCTTTAGTTGAACAAATTTACATTTCTCAGATATTTTCAAACTATTAAGATGATTCTAGCCGGGCACAGTGGTGCACACCTGCAATCCCAGCAACTCTGGAGGCAGAGGCAGGAGGATTACAAGTTTGAGACTAGAGGTAGTCTGCATAATTTAGGGAAACTCTGTCTCAAAAAGTAAAAAAATGGGCTGAGGGTACAGCTCAGTGGTACGGCACTTGCAAAGCATGCAAGCATAAAGCCCCGGGTTCAACCCCCAATACCACAAAAAAGGAAAAAAAATAAAGATGATTCTAAAGCTATAGCCATGCTCTAAAGATTTTAAACGTCTATGATCTGCCTTAAAAGTGGTAGTGTTAAGGATTGTTATGATTTCTTTTTTCAATATTATATCTAAAAAAAAAAAAAGAGCCTGAAGTTTTCAAGACAACCACAGGTCACAAACAATTATGCATAAAGCCACTGTGCCATCAATATGGGCTATTTGTTCTATAAAATACAGACTCGCTTATGTCCACTTTCGCAAACAGTAAAAACCAAAGCAAATTTCTGTCTCATTTGAGTAAAATTGTAAGAACTGTAGCAGCATCTGTGTCTGTCACTGTCTTTTGGAAAGCCCAACAGACACTCAATAAACACCTGTAGAATGTATGAATGAGGCTCCTGCCATCATCAATTATGTGCCTTCTGAGTCATGATAAAAGTGTAGGAACAAATCCAAAGCTACTTTTCTAAGAGCTTTATCAATCATTAAGGCCATTCTACATATTGCTATTTACTAATCCAAAGAAAAATTACTATTTTTGAGAGGGAAAGAAGAAATTGGAAAGAAGAAATTTTGGTAAATTCTGAATTTTTTCTTGACTTACTATGACCTGAAACTGATTACCACATCATTTTTCTTGCCAAGATAAGGATTTGTAACATGAACAATACTTCCTTAAGAACTCAGTTTACTCATCACATTTATTCACTTCTATACATGTGGTCTGTAACCCATTGGCCACTCACCTTTTCTTTTTGGGGGATCACTTTTCAATTCAAAAAGTTACTAGAAACTAGATGAAGTTACATATTAAATCACCAATAATTTACATCTTTATTGGCTTAATTGCTTTAGAGATGCAATCCTATTGTAGATTAAATAAATATGAATCAGCAATCCATAGATTTGGGAGTTGAGGAAGCTATATGCACATTTACAAATATGAGAACATTTCACCTGATTTGCAATTCTTCTAGATATGGCAAGTTTGTCTGCAGACATAGGCCATTTTGCTGATATGCAGAGTATAGAATATAGGAAGATTATTTAATAAAATTCAAACACTGTATCTTAAAATCTAATTAAATTAACTTTAAAAGGCTTACTAATTTAGACTCTTAAGACACTTGAATTTAATTATTGAATTTAATTATTACTATTACCATTAAAATTATTTAAATAAGATACTGCCATTGATTTTATAAGTATATATATTTTTTTTCTAAAAGGAAGACTAATAAAAGCTTCTTGGGAAAAAAATCACAACAGGTAAAAATGTATCAAAGCACATTGATCTTCAAAAAGAGGAAAAGTCATATTGTAATTATTTAGATGTTGAATCAATAAAAAGTCACTGAATTTTCAAAAGTAGAATCAAATAATCTGCTTAATTTTTATCTGAATAAAAGTAGACATTTACTTAAATTGCTTCTGTTAAACCTTATTCTTCAGCAGTTTCTATCGACCAATATGGAGTTAAACAGTCCTTTTACAACTACTACCTCAGCATGTGATGTAACATAGGTACTTTCTGTAAAGGAAGGGTCACAGTCATAACAGGGCTAGAAAATTATGTTGGCTATACTTTTGGTGAACTCTAGGGATTACCTTACTCTCTTCTACAAATTTTTCTCTCTTAATATACACTATTATACCACAACTTTTAATTATTTATCAATTTGACACAATTTATTCTTCATTAAAATAATATACCAGAAGCTAATAAAGAACTACTTACTTTCCAAAACCAATATGAGACAATATCAAAACTGCTTTGAAAACAAAGTTTTAAAATAATTTTCTTAGCCAAAGTTAATCTTCTGTGGGTCCCATCAGTATATAAATAGAAATTAAAACTGTATTTAAAAGAAATTCTTGCTAATTCTAAAAACCTTTCCACTCCAAAATTTATGGGTACTGCCAATAACAGTTAAATTAACTAACTTGAAATTTTTATCCTAGTTTTTCTCTTCTGACAAAGGAATAAAAGAATAGTAAGTAAAATGGCTTTGACTTAGCCACAAAGAAGTCAAAATGAGAAGAATGAATAATGTGAAAAAAAATAACGCTTTGTCTTCAGATAGCTAAAAATCTTGCCTAAAACTGTAGTTTCATTTTTCACATCCTGAAATCTAAATGTCAAATTCCACCCCCACCCCCACTATAAATTGTATCAAACATTTGACAGTATTTAGAAATCCCAGTCATTAGTTAGCTACAGTCCCAAATTAATTTGATGTTGTATTTAAATAAGAAATAAGGGGAGGGAGAGGGGTAAAAAGGATGGTAGAGCCAAAACAACTAAATTTTTAACATATATATTCTGTAAAACTAGTTAAAACAAACACTATAGGTCATGTAATTTTTAGGTGTAAGTGTAGGGTTGGAAATAATTAAAATGTTACCTTTGCCAAGTAATTCCCAATGTATCCTCACTGGTACTGGGGTATAAATGCCTGCCGTTTTGATTCATGGTCCAGTCACAAATCCTCAGCTGTCAATTGAAACCTAGCAGTCAGATATGGATTGAGCAGTACTACAGTTTTTAGTATTTAAATGAACACATGCAAACTAGTAATGTATAAGGCATTAACCTTTCTTTCCCAAGAGGAAACTTGAAGAAAAAAAACAAAAAAGCAAAAGAAAATCTTACTCTGAAAAGCAAAATTTCTAGACTTTCTCTTAGAAAAAGCTATTGAAATATGCTTCTCTATTAATCAAAGCATCTAGAGAAACAAGTGCTTAGAACATAACAATTAGCCATTATTAGAGTACAAATTGAGCTGAAATAAAAGCAAATGTTAATGTTCAATAGAAAGATATTTTTTAGAAAGAAAATAAAAATGCTTTTTTCCTATGCAACATACCAAATCATCTGTACTGTGTAAAATAATCAATAACTTTAAGCATGCAGTTTGCAAAACAGAAGACATACAGCTGAGAGGAGAAAGGCCCCCCGTCTTACAGACATTTACCCTAACTTAGGTATGGAAGCATCAAGGTATTTAGTTTTAGGTGTTTACTAATAGTATTTTATTTAGAGTGGCATTGCTTAGAAAGAGTTGGTAAGAATTACTTTCATTTTAAATTCAGAGTAATGGCATTTAAAATACTTTACTATTTCTGAAGAAAGTGAGGAATGCAGTGAACACAAGCTGAAACAAATTCTTCCCAGATCTTGGCATCATCAGGTCTGCCCTTCAGAGATCCTTCGAGTAACCCTATCCAGCTCTGTTTGGTTAACAGCTGCCCTACAGTGCTAGCAGATTTATTGAAAAGATATATTGCTTATTTTTATGCTTAAGAAAGTAAACTTATCTGGATGGGGAGGGGAAAACACACTAGAAAATCATAGTTTTTAACCTTTAGATAGCCATGCAGTAAATTAACTGCATCTTGCATTGCAAAGAGACTGTATCACTCCAATCCACTAACCCCAGGTTGCTGCTCTTCAGTGAGAATTTCTAGATGATGACTGGAGTCCAAATGCCTTTAAACTTAAGATAACCTGTTTTAACCCATTCTGATAATGTTATGGTTTTAAAAAGTTGGCTACTAATAATCTTTTTTTTCCTTTCAGACTCAAGTTTCTGTATGTTGTATGTAACAGTATGGACTTTCACAATTATAGTATTTTTGTTCCAAAAATACAATCTAAAATTTCCAAACAATGTCTTTTAATGACATTAATATTTAAGAAAAAATCACTTTATAATTTAAAGAACTGAAAGCCAGGTGCCCTGGCACACGCCTGTCTTCCCAGGACTTAGGAGGCTGAGGCAGGAGCATTGTGAGTTTGAGGCCAAAGGCAGCCTGCACAATTTAGTGACCCCTGTCTCAAAATAAAAATTGAAAGAGGGGCTGGGGGTGCAGCTCCATGGTATAGCACTTGCCTAGCATGCATGAGCCCTGAGTTCAACCCCCAACACTGGGGGGAAAAAAAAAAAGAATAGAAAAAAGAAAAGAAAAACCTGAAAAAATTCCCCTCATGTAAAAGTACAGATTGATAGATGCATAGGTTCTGTGTTTTGTTCATAAAGAAGTCATAAATCCATAAATAAATTAGAAAGAAAACTAAGTATTCTTAAAATAGACCACAAAATCTGCCTAAAGGAGAAAAATGTATAATCAAACAGATGACATACTTTTACTATTTCAGATAAGTAAAGTTGTTCCATTTATAGTATCCGAGCAGCAATATGGCAAGATTTTGGGCTGTGGCGGGGGTTTGTGGAGACAGGGTCTTGCTATGTAGCACAGGCTGGCCTGGAACTTGAGATCCTCCTGACTCAGCCTTCCTGAGTGCTAGGATTATATGTGTGCAACACCAAGACCAGCCCAGGATTTTTTTTTTAAAGTTCTCAAAGTGGGTCATCTAATTAGAAATTCAATGTGATAGAATAAATTGTTTATTTGTTGTCTATTTCAAAATGCAAAATTTAAAAGGACTATGAAAATTAAAACCCGTTCAAGAAACTTGACTTCATATAAAGATTACCTTAGTGAGCACTTACTGTTTCTGCTCATAAGAAGAAAAATGCTCATTCTGAATCAATGAAGCATTCCCAATACCTAGCTCATCTTAATTCTGTTAACTTATTAGTGTTAAGTTATTATCTCTGGAGCTCTCAGCTTACAATGGAGAAGCTCTCAGAAAGTAGATATACTTTCACAAAACCATAAGATCCTAAGTGTCACTTGCTGAGCAGCATACTGTCCCGTAGACTACGGCTGGAACGTTATGTATCCTTGGAAAGGTACTTATATAAGTTGGGTAGATTTTTTTTATCAATGTCTTTTATTTTTTGTTTGTTTATTTGTTTTACCACCCCTAAAAATGTCAAGTGGATTATATTTGGCTATATGCTGAACACTTAAAAGCAATATACATTTGGACTCTTCTTTCCTAAATGTACTTTCAAAGAGGTTAAATCTGATTATAGCTATTCATTTTAATTAATCTTTAAAACATATATAATAAAAATATTTTCTCCCAAACAGAAAATATGCTTAAATACATACAAAATAAATCCATAAATATATTTAGCAATATTTTAATGCCAAAGAAGTTGGCAGGATATTAATTCATATTGAACTAATTTCTTTTCAGTTACTAAAAATACAATTTTTAAATTTAAATTCATTTGCCTATTTAGATTATGAACCAGCATGATCAACGTTTTCAAAAGTGTCTGAAGAGACATTTGTTTATATACGCTTGTGTATTATCGCTTCCTTAAGCTAGGCTACCTAAGCAAGAGCCTCTTTTCACTTTTTTATAATTAATAAATCTCCTCTGCATAAAACATTTTAATTAATAAAGCACCTGATAAAGTAAAAATTTAAAGGCAACAGTGTGATTAAGGGAAATATTTAAATAATTAAAATAAAAATTATCTATTCACCAAGGATTTCCATGATAGTAATTTCTTTTTTTTAATTAATAAATGTTGGTGGGGTACAAAGTAGTAAGACTTTTGCTATTTTCATTGTGCACCTATTACATTATTTTTGGTTACAGTTACATCAACTTACATAATTTATTAAACCCTTTGATAGTATGTGGTAAAAATTGTATGCAATTATGAGTTATATTCCCATTTTTCCCATGTATTTGTGGAGTTGCATCATGTAACTTGAGATTATCTTCTCCCTTTTTTAACTCTCTATATTATTTCCCCTCCCCTTCTCCCCATCCATAATCTTTGCTGACCCCCACTAGACCCTTCCACCCTTCTTTCTACTCTAGTTATATTTTCCCTTCTCAGAGAAGTCTGATTGTTCTTCTTATATATAGTTAGTGTGTGTGTGTGTGTGTGTGTGTGTGTGTGTGTGTGTGTGTGTGTGTGTGTGTGTGTATA
>VMDO01000964.1:0-17136 GCA_007922755.1 Pedetes capensis | reverse complement strand
GTGTGTGTATGTGTGTGTGTATCTCACATATTTTTTATCCATTCCTCTGTTGATGTACATCTTGGTTAATACCTAAGGATCTTATTTGGACCAAGATAGTCCTGAATTAAGAATATTTTAAACAGACTTTAGGTATTGAAAGGTTAATACTAAGTGTATCTAAGGTTTGGGGAATGTTTTAAAATATTTTGTTATTATAATTCAGGGTTCCCAATAGAATATAATTTCACTTTAGGCTTTTACTGAATTTTAAAAAGTAAGTAATAATTTTGTTTTAGTTGGAGTATTGATTGCTCAGCATCTGCCCTATGAGAATACCAAGTTTTAGATAATTCAGCTATCAATTATTATTTTTAAATTAAACTTTAAAAGTCTAACTTTAAGTGGCACATAAATACATGCCTTCATTTACATAAAAATTTCCTAAATTCAAAATTTCAATAACATGGCAATGATTTTTCCAAGTTTTTTTCCCTTTAAAAACAGGAAGTGACCTCCTCTCCTATGGTAATCAAACTTAAAACACCAAGTGCAGGTTAGTTTACAAATTTACTCTGTTAAAGTTATGTGTTTGTATATTTTTCTAATACAGATTCTGAGTCAGACATGATCATTATGCATATCCTTACAAAAATACATATTCAAAAACTCATTTTTATTCTTTAATTTATATGTACCTTCCAATATGAAATTAGATTTTGTAGAAAATCAAGGTAACATGTGTATTGTACCAATTTTGCTCCATATTCTGAAAGCAAAAAGGTGAAGTAAGGAAGTAGGATTTATCTCCAAAATGCTCTCAGTAAAAGTTGTTAGGTGCTTTTGAGCTGGGTCTGTTTCATAGTGACCCTATATACAACAGAACAAAACACTCCCCAACACTGTGACATTCCTGGCACTATGTCAGTGCTTTTGCTATTCATAGGGCTTTCCATGGCTGATTGTTTTGGGAGTGGGCTGTCACGTCCTTCTATTTTGGTGGTGCTGGGGATAGAACTCAGGGCCACATAGAGCACAGAGCAACATTCTACCAAATGAGCTAAACTCCAGCCCATCAGTAAAGGAGTAGGGTTAAAATAGTCCAAACTACTAAGAAAGAAGTGAAGGTGAAGCTTTCATTGAATTGTCTTCTTAGAGTAGAGGTTCCATAAACAATCTAGAAGGAGAACCTCATTCTTGGTACAACTCAAATGAGATTGTGTCAGAAAAACAAGGATGGACCATTTGGTTTCCCTCAAAAATCTGTATAAGGAGAAATACCTCAGATATTACACCCAAATAATTATGTAAGTAGCTGATAGCTATAAATAATTAATATCACTTGTGATTTCAGAATAAGTGTCTGTTCAATGAAATAAGGCCCCTTCATTGTTATAAATAGGGGCTTTTGTTAAATGTGTAGCAATTAGCTTTGGGAACAAAAGAAAGAAGGTAAGCAAAATGTACTGCTTTGCCAGACTCAGCAAATAGGCTGATGTACTAACAGTCCCTCATGATGACACAGCTCTCAATTGAACCAAAAAAATCATTAAACTGTAAACAAAAAAATCAACCCAGGCAAATTTACCTCTTCACTTTTTTTTTTTTTTTTTTCCTTTTTAGGTTTACAATGACCCTCAGGTGAATATCTGGATAGGTACGTTTTATGTTCTCCTGAGTTTCTCCATTTCTCCAGATGCCTCAATGAAACAGATTTTTTTAGGGGGTGGAGGTTCTTTTGGGGGGATTAAAAAGATGAAAACTTCAATACTCATACTTTCCTCTTAAAGATCTGGTTCATAGAATTTTATTGTTATTAATTATAGAATTATATTGTTATAGAGCAAATAAAATGGCCTCTGAAAGAACAGCACATAACTTTACTGAACAAGTAAAATGGTCAGAATGAAGCTGTCAGAAAAAAAATATTTTCTGCTGGGCGCAGTGGCGCAAACGCCTGTAATCCCAGAGGCTCGGGAGGCGGAGGTAGGAGGATCACAAGTTTGAGACCAGAGGCAGTCTGTATAATTTAGCGAGACCCTGTCTCAAAAAATAAAAAAATGTGCTGAGGGTACAGCTCAGTAGTTCAGCACTTACAGAGCATGCAAGCTTGAGGCCCTGGGTTCAATCCCCTGTACCACAAGAAAATAAAATTAAATTAAATATTTTCAAGATCATTTTGGTACCTTGTTGTTGTTAGGTGCCATCGAGTCAATATCTGACTCATAGCGACCCTCATTGGGTTTTCAATGGCTATTTTTTCAGGATTGCCTTGGGAGTGGATTGCCAGGTCCTTCTCCTATTCTTGGTACCTTAGTCACTCTGAATTACTGAAAATCCATGCTTCTTGATATTTAATTTAATTAGCAGAATAGAATTAAGTTAAAGGAGTATGAAAGTCCATGAGCTTAGTAAACATTATTGCTCATAAATCATAAAGTATCAGAAAAAAATTTTTTTTCATGGAGATTACTCTAACTTGTACAATTTAAGGTTTCAGTGGATGTTGGAGACAATTCAATCCAACCTCTTCCATTTCTTTTCCCAAGATAAGGCTCTCAGAGAACAAAGTTTAAGATCTTGTCCCAGGATAGACGTGCCCTGGTCCCATTAAAACAAAAACTGTAACCTCCTGATTTCTAATCCCTGGTTCTTACCACTACACACGAGTTTCCCTGCTGTTGTTCCTTCCCTATCTTTTCTCTCATTGCATTTCAAGAATATTTAAGGCTAACATAGCTGCAAATATCACCTTCAGAATTTGCTCTATTTCCTTGATTTGAATTAGATCTCTAATGTTAAATAGCTTCAGGAAAGAAGATAATTTCACCTTTGTGTTTTTATTGATTGAGATTTAAGGCTACATTAAACAATTTTATTTTTACACTAATTGGAATAGTTTATCTGGAGGGTAGCCCTTGACAACCAGAAAAAGTAAGTGAACATGAATGAATGAATGATAAAAAACAGATAATGGAAGGATATTTTTTAATTTAAGAACTGGTCAAAAAAGCTAAACATTTGCATAGCCATTATTTTGACTGAAACTTCCTTTAAATGTGTTTCCTTTCCAGCTAGCATATGTGTAAAGTGACCTCTTACCATCTACATACCTACCCAGAAGTCCTGCGATAGGGTTTTACGTCAAGCTGTCAATTATGATAACAGACACAATAAGAATGGCCCAAGTGTTGATAGGCTGCTTCCTGACTCTATTGAAAAGTCCGTTGATAGTTCATTTATGTCCTTTCAATTGCTTGTTGCTAGTAAATGACTACCTTTCCAGTAGTTTTAATGTACCCAGTTTTGGGTTTGGCATTTGCCAGGGCAAATATTATAAGAGGATTTTAACTAGTATCTTAGTTAAAAAAAGAAATCCTACGGAAGCAATTCTTTAAAAGGCTATTTTGTGTAACAGAAATTTCTAGTGTAATGAAAAGTACTTTCAAATTCTAGTTTCAAGGAAAGTTTTGAAAACATTTAATATAAATTAGCCCAGTAATTAAACCTGAAATAATAGCATTATAGTCATGCAGGAGATTGTAACATGCTGAAGCTCAAGCACAAGAGAAATCCATGCATTTGTGAGAAGTAAGCAAGGATCTGGCATTATCAGGCTACTTGTCCATTAGCTCTTAAGTAGCATATATATACAGTCAGGAGATCATCACTTTGAGACTGTGAAAATATGTCTTAAAACTAGAGGTTACTTGATTGTCTCACTTAGGCACAAAAGTGACCTAAAATCTCAAATCTGAATCAAAAGGTAATAGGCACTTCCATGGCTGGTTTGAACGGTCATCTTTTATTTCCACACAAGAAATTTCTTGGCTGCAAACTTTTATTTCCAATTTGCAATAAGGATTTTAAAAAATATGTTGCATTGATGTGCAATAGTAAAGATTTATGCTTTTAATAAGATCTTAGACTCAACTGTAATGAGATAATCAAATTAACTAGATTCTCTTTAAATACCAAACTTTCTGTGACAGCAAATAAAGGAGGCCTCAAATTAGCAAATTTATAAGGAAGTTAAACAGATAAAGAACTGGTGCTAATTTAGGAAATTTGTCTCACATTACCCATTTACATTAAAATTGTTAGACTAGATTTCTGTATTTTTTAAGGAACATCCAATATTCTGCTAGACAGTTCCCATTTTCTCAAGAAGATAAAATTTGGGAAATGTGATGCCCTCATTGTCTTTAATAAGAACATGTATAGTGTGTTTATGAAGTATAAAGTAGAAGAAACACTGCCTTTTAGTAAATTTCTACAAAGAGAAATTAGAGATGTCTCCTGTACTTCTGAAAATGCTACAACCCACATTAAAGGCATTTCTTAGCAGACACTAAAGAGTTCAGTTTCCCAAAGCAAGACCCAAGTGTTCTTCAAGCCACCACACCATACCCAAAAAAATAGTTCAAGAATGAAGTTCCAACTGAAGTTCTGATTGTAAGAATACTACTATGCCAATAGTGAATGCATGAACTAAACCAATAATCCCTAAGACAGACTAGTTCCAGACACTGAACAATACTAAAGAGTATGTTTAGAGATAAAAGAAACTGTAAAGTCAAGATCTGATTGGCTGGTGTGAGCTGATTATTATGACTAATTAGACAAGATTATTTTTGGTGGCAAATTATCAACTGTTCTACATAACTCTCTTTGTAATATTCTTTATAATTATATAATTTTATTTTTCAGATTCAAATGATATCATTTGCAAAATTTCAGCATCAAAAAAAACTAGTATTTCAAGGCAGTTAGGAACCAGCATTAAACAGTAATAACCATTATGCACACAAATGTATCATTATTAATAACTGTATGTATCAAATTAATGTGTACAAGCATACACTTTTAATATTCAATTTTGCCAATATAAATGTTACTTTACAGTGTAACTTTACAAAGTATAAATGTATTATTCTTATAGGTAGAGTACAGGATGAATTCTAATATTTTAATATTAGAATATAATATTAATGAATTCTAATATTTTAATATTCTCTAGTATAATTGTGTGGTAGAAATAACTATATTGAAAGCTCTACTAAAGTGTCATTTTGTGGGAGGATTATAAGGTCCTCAAAATTATTCAATAATTTTAAATTTATTATCAACTCTAATTTATGTAAGCTATCTTAAAGTTCTTTTCTAAAGAAAAAATTCCACTCAACAATGCACATCAATACTTTTCATAACCTAAAAGGATAAATCTTTATAAAGTAGCCACCATGAACTGAAGAATGTACCTGGTGACAATATTTATTCTTAAGGGGTCATGTCTATTAAAGGTTATGGGGAATGTTTAAAAGAACTCTCTCAGACTAAAACCATTGCCTTTCTAATTTTGAATTTCTCCTCACTAATATAAAATGATTGATTACCTTTATTTCATGTACCCCTTGATTTTCCTTTTCATTCATCATTGAGTGCTTTAAACCAAATGCATTTAGAACCTGCTGTTAGAAGAGTAGTCTCTTTTAAATCTTTGTAAAGTAATGAAAGGACACAGTAAATCAATCTCGTTTATGCTGTAGGAAAGAACAACCTTTACTCTACTGAAGTCATTTAAACTATTTCTGTCCCTCTGTTCCTAGATAGTAAACATGAAACTTCATCTATATTAGTCTTAAAACTTGAAAGTGTAAAAATAATTGGCTTTAAGTGGAACTTTAGTAAAAATATACATACATAACATGATAATGCATTCATGTTCATTCTCTGTATGCCTCAAAGTTACAGTTCATTATGAATTTGGCATACCAGGGCTTCTTCAAATCAAAAAGTGGCACTAACTCTTTCATTACATAATGATCTATCTACCTGGTATTTAAAAATTTTTTAACTGTCTAGAGCACGTGTTTTTTTCTGTTCTAAAGATTTATATATATATCATGCATTCCACAAATATCAACCAAATTTGATTGAAGAAACTAGACTGTAAGTGGACTTTACTCAACAGTGTCTGCTCAGATAACAAGTGGCAGTCTTTGATGAAAAAGTTTATAGTTGTAAAAGTCCTATATATTTCTCTAATTAAAATGTGTTCAATCTCTGTCTATATTAAGGCTTATCTTTTCATGATGCTTACTAGGTTTTGTTTATCTTTAGATATGTGAAAGGAGAAGTAACTTTTATACTGATGAACTTTTATGATTATAATTACGTGAGGCTCCAACATTAATCATAAGGAATAAGAAAATTAAAGCTGCCATGGAATAGGGCAGGGAGAGAGGAACATTGCTTCTGAATTGGTTGTAATACTCCAAATGTGTTTGGAGCTAATGGTTTGAATAATGGAGGTATGTTTTTGTGAATCAAAAATTAACTAGAAATTAGAGATGTGTCATAAAGAATAATGCAAATCTCATGACAAAAATATTTCTGAAAACTGTGTAATGTTTAAAAGAACAAGTTTCTAAACCTATAAATCTTGCATATATTTAAGAAACACAATGAACACACACATTTTTCAATCAGAACCATATTATAGTAATTATAACACATTCCATATTATAGCAATTTTAGAGGTGAAAAAAGCAACTTTCCAGAGAATTATGCTGAAAATCCAAATGCTGGCAAAACCACTAATTATTATTTGGTATTTTCATAACTGTATACAGATGTTTTCAGTTCTTACTCTTCTGTTTTGTTTTGCTTTTTTTAAACCTGGCAAAACATCAAGAATCCTGAATAAGCTATCATCTTTGTAATATTCTCTAAATTCTGCATGTGGTGACCTTTAATATACACAGTTTATCACCTTGGCCTGTAAATGGTAAGGACTCAAGAACTCCCCATGAAGTGCAGTTCAGATAGTCCATAATAAGTAAGCATAAGCAAGGAGGACTGGGAGAAGGGCCTGGCAATCCACTCCCAAGGCAATCCCGAAACAGCCATTGAAAACCCTATGAGGGTCGCTTTGAGTCGATACCGACTCGACGGCACCTAACAACAATAAGCAAGGAGGACAGATCCAAAACAAAAAAAAATGGGCATAATTTCCTGCACTGGCTTGCTACATACATAAAAACTCATATAGATGGACAGACAACTTAGAAATGATGAGTAAGTTGGTTAATATCAGCTCTTTCTTATTATGGCCTCCTTTTCTCTATGTAATATTTTGAGAGCACCAAACATATGCATCATAAAATATATTTAAATTCAGAAGTGTTGAGAATTATTTCTGTTATCCTGTACCTAGAATCATGGGGTTTCTATATTGGTATGGTGCATGTTTTTGACTGTGGCTAATTTGTTTATAAGCCACCATTAATCCTGGCTGTATATTTTCACAGTTTGGGTAAACACTTCATTTGCATTAAATTTACAGCATTAATGAGATGTGAAATTTAAAATGCTACTTGAAACATAAATGATGTAAGAAAGCAGAACAAAAAATGTTTATCACATCTGAAATCACTAAACCTATTAAAATAGGAATGATGTGCCACCTGAGATTTTAGCTTTGTAACTCATCTTCCTGGACGAAAATACAAAGGTTAGGTATAAAACACCTGGAATATATGAAATTGCTTCAAAACCACAAATTATGTACTGCTTTTACTTTAGCTAGATTTTAAGTCTATTTTCAACGCTTGCCTTTGAGAGCTATAGGCTAGAAAGTTCTCAGCAGCAAATAAAACTGAGAAAAATACTATGGCTAAAACACAATGGTGTCCATGGATGTTATCAATATATGTTATGAAGATGGAAGAGGTTGTGAGCCAATTTGAGAAACTCTGTTCAGAGAGGCGAGAAACAAGGATAAATGAGAAAAATAATTTGGAAAATGAAATGATCAGTTTTGGTCTCAGAAGCCCCGTGAGCCCCATCCTGAGTCCAGATCTGAGAGGCAACATGGAGAAAAGCGCCAAAGCAAAGCGTGGCTACCCCATTACACCTGGGTGAAATGTGCCCACCTGTTGCTGATGTAGGAAGGATGGGTCTCTTGGGCTTAGTCCCACATATCGATTGGCTTGAGATGTGCCTGAGGCTGTGTAGGCTGATTAAGGAAGAACAAAAACAAAGATAAAAATTGTGAACTATCAGAATGAACACCCTGTCCATGTATAAGAAACCCAGAGAAGTGGGATTTGCAACCAAAAAATGGTGTTTCCATTTCTCTTCTCTTTTGTTCAAGTGAATATCAAGTGATAGAAAAGAAATGGTGATTGATTCCAAATCAACTGTCTTATCCCCTCCAAAAAAAATCTATCCAATAAACCACATCTCCTTCTTTGGTGTGGCTGTCTCTCACTTATGTGCTCTAGTTACAGTCCTGCAGGAGTACCAATGACTGGCTAAATAGAAGAGTCCTTTTCTTGGATATAAGTTTTTACTACAGATTAGTATTCTAATAGTGGAATAAACAATGATGCTCTGTGATACTAAATGTAAAAGCAGACTGAAAAATTGTCAAGAAAAAGCGACAGCTTTTAATGGTAGGATTTAAACAGATGTGTTTGGTGAATATGAGATGAAAACGTCTTACTTAAAAGTCTTACTAAAAACAAAAATTTAATATGACTATTCTGAAGGAATCTATTTTTATTATATAAAATGAATTAGCTCAGTACTTTAATGTGAAAATGCCCTCAAGTTTGACAGAGATGGGATTTTGGAAAAAATTCTTTGTTTTCTATAATTGTAAAAAATAATATCAATTTCTTTGGCCAAGAAGGGAGTCGATAGTGCTTTGTAAATATTTGGTCACCAGGAAGTAAGTACCGATATATAGGGTGACTACTCTTTACATTTTTGTAGGTTTGTTTGCAAGTATTTTTGGTACAAGTGTTTTTTGGTTCAGAATGAATTTTTCACAGAAACACTGTTCTTATTACTAAAGATTTTTGATTATTTTTACAAAAAAAGTACTAATGTATCTTCCTAGCACTAATCAAGCCCACTGCTCCATAAGAGAATAAACAGAAGAATTAAGTTTTTACCATACATTACATTTATAAGTCTGAAGAAAGCTATTTGGTTGATTTAAACTCATCAGATTAATGAGGAACTCAGACATTAATTTTAAGTAGGCTGGCTTTTTATAATCAATATATTAGTTCTGCCATGTTCATTTAAAGGACTGCAGAATTCAACCCTAGAGGCTTTTTTAGGTCAATTGTTAAAAAAACAAAAACAAAAACATTGATGCTCACAATTTATCTTTTAATGACTCCTGAATAAAGAGCATAGGCAAGGACAGTCATCAGTAACCAGGGGCCCCCTGTTCCATCTCTAGGCCTCTGGAATTCAACACACAGGCTGTACAGCCAGAGCCAAGCCTCACCTGTACAGAGCAAACACTAAGTCTGCGCTGCTCATTCTTTTCAACATTAAAAAGAAGTTTCCTTGACCTCTGTGTTTTCTTTGATTTTACTGACTTATCAATTCAATGACTTGTTTCTCATTATTGGTAGTACCTAGGGAGCTGGAGCTACAAGTTTGTTTATAAGAAAGAAAAATTAGTGATTTTATTTCTTTTATGTAGGAGTGGAAGATATAATGATGCAGCCATCTTTATACAACCAAGATATTCCTTTTGAATATTTTTTAAATTTTACTAGTCAAATCAGATTCCTTTTTAAATAGTCTGTGTGTGAGTATGGCAATGATTTGCTAACAAACAGGCTGAAGGTACTACCAAAAATGATCTGTGATTATTTGAGTCTGATCCACCCCTGAATCTTACATGCTAACATTAGCATCTGAGTAGGCACTAGAAGTGTCTAGAATTTGGTTTTGATCACTTATCCTGTGATAGTCTTTCAATTACTTTTTAAAAATCTTGTTTTCTATGTGTTTTTATTTAAATTACTGACCTTGTTCAAAGGTGTCATGGTATGTACTTTTAAAAATGTGTTTCAGTGACTATAATGTGCATAGCAAATCTTTAAAACAAAAGGATTTTTGGTCTTCCCAGATCAAGTCTCATCCATCTGTACAGTTAGCAAAGTGTTCAATAGTGTAAAGACCCACTGCCAAGAAACCTATTACTAAGCATCAATGATTACTGATGGGCACTCAAAAGCTATCTGGATTAGTTCACAGGGGCTGATGAATTTTGAGAGATGGATATTAAATATTCACTGTACATTCAAAGTGTTGTCCCTTTTCCTTGTAGGGGGCCTTCCTAGTTTCTCAGAAGTCATCAAAAAAAGAGTGATTTTCCGATGGGCAAGAGAGAGTGAGCAAACAGCACCTCCGATTGTGTACTTTCACATGGGAATTTCCAGAGCATAAGGATTTCCTTGCTCTAGGAAAGAAAAATAGTCTGAATTTAAGACACAACATAATTATGGAGGAGCATGCTAATTCCTCCCAGTTGGAACTTTACCCATTCCACTTGCCAATCTGTATACACCACCTCTAGTTCCAAAAAGCTTCTAGTTTGAGTGAAGGCAATTGAAAATTTATTCTTTATATAGTTCTGAGTATTCTACCTGAAGAAGGAAAGGAATCATTTGGCTTACTGGCATGTGCTATGAAATAACACTAGCTAAATCTCTGGTATGTAAAATGTTATGGCCACCCTAATAATCATACTATCTGATGTACCATAATAGGCAAAATAATTAAAAGAGTTTAAAAAAAGGTGCAGATAATGAAAGTGCAGGTAGTTTACATGTGCCTAATACTAAGCTTTGAAATGTTCTCGCTTGCACTCAACATTATGTGACTATTTCTAACAATGACATAACCTGCAGCAAGGTAAACATGCGATTATCTTACAGAGGCACTGATTTAGTCTACCTGGTGGAGGAGCTTGATTACTATAGGAATGTTCTAATAGAGAGCAATGATCTAATCTCTCTTTTGGTGATATAAAAACCTTATATACTGTGTTATGTTATTCAGTGCAATTTCAATGTATACCTTGAACCAGCAGGCATGACTCATTATTTTTGTTATAGCTGTTTACTCAAACAAATATGCTTCTCCCTTTTCAAACATGATGCTGATGGAAATTTGATAAGAGAGAGCATGTGACAGCCAGACAACATACATGCCTGCTAGCTCCACTTAAATGAGAAACCTCCATCTGGTCAGGTAGCTGGAAAAGTTGCCGTGTTTTCTACCTTGGATGGACATTTCTCATTTCCTACAGAAATACTTACTGGTCGCTGTAGGTGAAGCTGCCTCACCTTCAGTGGATGTAGTGATGGGTTTAGTATCTGTCATGGTCAGGGTCACAGGTCGCATTGCACTGGGATGGGGAGAGGGTGCCAAGACAGGAGTGAAATGGCCAGGCACTTTCCCTACTACTTGACCACTGCTGTTAGGCTACAAAACAAAAACAGAATGCCGGGTGAAACAATCCAAAAGGCAGTCATCTTGTCCAACAACTCCACTCAGCATATGTGGCTGCATGTATTCTGCACAATGGGGGTAACAGCCAGAAAAGCCCTCTCAAGTCTGAGTCAGAGGCCAAGCAACAGTGAGTAGTAATAAGCAGCAGCAGTATTTAAAGGAAGACATTCCTCTTCAAAGTACTTTGCACAAAGCTTATTCCACCTTTACAAGACCCCTGAGAGCCAAGCAAGACTTGATCCTTTCATTTAGAAGGCCAGACAACTCATGGGAAGACTCCAATGCTTAGCTCAAGATAAAATCGAGTTCCTTACTTAGCTGTCTACAATTAAAATCCAGCTATTCCTTACTCTTTCTCTTCATTTTCCTTTACTGAGCCAGTTTTCCTTTTATAACAAAATTGTCCTTCTAAATGATGGCTTCACTAACACAAGAGACACAAGAACATCTAGGAGAACAAATACATCCAGCTTTATAGTTTCCATCATTTATAGTCAAGGCCCCATTCTTTGATGTACAGAAGCCTAGCTCTCTCTCACACTCAAGTATCTCAGACACACATAAGGTAATTTAGATTCTAGGGTCACCTCTCAACTTTTGATGACTTACTAACCCAAGCAGATGGAATGAGATTTAAAGAGTTGAAAATTTCAGATGCACATGATGATATAAAATGCTTAACTAGGTCTGATCTTACATCTACAAAGAAAAGATTCCCAAAGAAAATTAAAAATGTACTGAAGTGAACCAGAGGACAATCAAATACACATCGTTATTTGAGTTATTTGTTCATTATTGTGCATGGAGAGTTACACAAAACATTTATTGTTGACATTTGTGAGAATTAACTGGGAAAAGTCTCCTGTGCAATGATAGAAAAGATATCTGAGTTTTAGCCCCTTGGTGATAAAACAGTTTCTATGGTAGGAGACAAAATCCTGAGGGTACAATGAAAAAGTCCTAGAATATATTATTCTAGACAGAGAATGCTATTTTTGATTACGTATTGCAATTCTTCACTACATGGTATTCATAACAATTTGATGGGAAGTTATTCTCCACAAATATAGTCTTTATAATCTCAATGTTGAAGGCAAAGAAAGTAATAAAGCAGAATATTTATCTAAATATCTGTACATAAATTACAAGTAGACATTTCTTTAGGAAAAAAGATAAATAGCTAATGGCTCTTAAATATTGGTTGTGTTCCTCAGAGGCCATTTTCTTTGTGCTATAAAGAAAATGGGCCTCTTGAATATCCTGACTATTCACCATGGGTAATTTTAGATATTTAAACTTTGCGTCAGGAAAATTGACCAGAGTTTTCCTCTATGGAAACCTATGGTAGAGTTGTATCTTTAAACTAATTTTATTTAAAAAAATTCCATTGAATAGCATGACTGTCTCACTATAATTGGTATGGCAGTAATGCAATTAATCTCCAAATTGCTCTGGGGGTGGTGGGGGGGGGAAGGCATCTCAGTTGCTTAACAATCCAAATCAGTGCAGTCCTACAGGCGGCTGGGAAGGAGCAGCTGACTATAGGTGAATGGTCACTGAATTCTAAGTTTTTCCCATTTCTATCTAGCACTGAAAAGGTGAATATCAAGAGTTCTATTTTGAAATGCAAATTAATTGGCTTTGAGTTGGAATTAAACATCAAAGCACATATACTGGTAAAGTTCCTAAAAAAGCACTTCTGCAGTTTACTATAAGACCCATTATCCCTTCAAGGGGAAATAGTAGTTTGTTTCTAAAGTAGACCATCAACTCTGGTTTTTGAACACTGCAAATCTTTATATATCTTACTAGAGAAAGAAGAAAACTCTTGTTTTATCACTGGTGGTACGTTCAAAGGTAAAAGTATTTCTGTATAGTGTTCACCAAAATAGTTTGACAGTACCTACTGGAAGAAGGGCAGAATGACAATAATTTCAAACAAATGCTTCCACTGAATGTAATACCTTGCCCAGTCTGCAAACTTTATCTACTAGAATTGAATGAACATGAACTGACAGCTGTTTTTCCCTTTTAAAAGTAATAAAGGGACAAAGAAAGAATTCCCAAGTCAATGCAGACTTTTCTGAAACTCAGGGTTAGAAAAATGGGAAGGTTTTTTTTTTCTCTTCAGTTTTCTATTAAACATGTGAAACCAAGCCCTAAAGCTTCATCTTTTAAGGCTGTTATTAGATGAGCCTTCATACTGTAGATATGGAGAGGTGTCTTATCCTAAGACGCCTGCAGCGGTAGCCCTGTGGCATCCGATCCCGTCAGATTTCAGAAGCTAAGCAGGGTTGGGCCTGGTTAGTACCTGGATGGGAGACCGCCTGGGAACACCAGGTGCTGTAGGCTTGGGAGAAGGACCTGGCAACCCCCTCCCAAAAAAATCAATCTGCCATTGAAAACCCTATGAACAGCAGAGAAACACTGACAATAGTGTTTCCCCTGTTGTACAGAGGGTCGCTATGAGTCGGATACCGACTCGACGGCACCTAACAACAACAACAACAACTTATCCTAAAATGAAGCTGAGCAGCATTGAGAAAGGATTATCCTATTTAGCACTTTGCTCCTATTATATAAAATCCTGAGAGGCCTTTTTGCCTTTTGTCTTTTAGCTGAGATGAGAGTAAGGTGCTTCTATTAGAAGCTGGATCTTTACCTTGAAAACACAAAGAAAAACTAAGGACAATATAGACAGATTACCACCTAATATGCTCTCCTAACATATAAAGAAATTGAAATATACGTAAAACAAGCACTGAATAATTAAAGAAATGCGTAACACTAAGGGCCTGATTTTAATTTGCATAATTTTTCCCCTAACAGTGCCTAATTAAGACATCAGTTAAAAAAAATCCAATGGAACTCTAAGATTTTCCACACTGAATTAACGTTAAGGACTTTTAATGGATGTCTTAATTAGACTTTGTTATTCATGGAAATTCTACACAAATTAAAATCAGACCTTGTGTGCACTGTTCCCAGCTGAGTCTAGCAAAATGCTCTATGGAACTGAGACTTTTGAATCCATGCTCTAACAGCAAATTTCATTTCTAAACTGGTTTACTAACATCTCACTTCTTACTTAGTGGTCATTGGTATTATAATCTTGACACAATTTGAACATTTTGTTCTAAAATACAGAGTAAGTTTAACATTAAAATGTAATAGTTTAGCATACAATGGAGCTAAAAGCAAAGGTAACTATTTAAGTAACACAAGGGTTGCTGGATATGTTGTTCAAAATAAAGCAAATTAAGAGCAAGAGTCCCCCGACTCTTCTTTATAAATATACACATATTTACTTCTAGTAATTCCACAGCAACAATGATAGGATGTTGTGAAAATCTCTCAAAGCATTAAAAGGCACAATAAGAAGTGAACAGGAGTCTTGGAGGTAATGCAGCAACGCCAAATACTAGAACATAAGATCAAAATTACATTGCAGATTATAGATATTATAATTATTGATAAACCCATTTTTGGCACAAGGACTATCTCCTTCATTGTGGAAAATTCTCTTATGGCAAATCCCTATAAAGTGACCTATCTTTAGAAGAAATCATGTCTAAGGAGTGAGAAATGCACATGAGTCACTACACTTACACTACAAATCCCTAAAACTACTGCATAATATTTATAAAAAAAAAGACACTATAGTAATGCCACTCATTATTAAATGTAAGACATGTCTCTGCAAAGAATATTCAAGGAGTCATCAAATACTGGAAATGTTTACATTACCAAAGCTTATTTTAATACCTAATAACTGGTTTATAAATACAACCATAAGTTCTTTTGTGTGTGTTTATTTTAGCACATACCTTGCTCCTGCCTAGAACAAGGACTTTGTCTCTGTGTCAAACCAGGTATTTCAGAGGTGTGAACTCCAGCTCAGAGTTTTTTTGGCAATGAACATTCTGCATAAACTTTCCCTTCAGTCAATGAAAACCCAAAAACATTAAACCAAAATCATCCTCACAGATGTACCCCTCTGGGGCAACACACTTCCTACCTGTCATTCAGCCACCTTTAAATAAAAACTGAGTCACCAAGAAACTTCCTGAAGATGGATTGCAAGGCTTGATGTTCTGCCAGACATATACTGTCTGACAAACCTTCACGTCTTAGAGTTAGACCTATCCCATCTCCCTTAGGCTCTAATCTTATTTTCTCTTATTTTTACCTGGCTGGTTTGCGGACTGGATGGGTCATATGAAGGTACATAGTTCTTCAGAGTATCCTGAGGATTCAGGTGGGGAGGATATCTGATTGTTGGATGAGAAAAGTAGCTTGATGGGGCTGGAGGAAGGATAGCTTGTGTTGGAAATGGCAACGGTGAGGGTGGAGGTGGAGTTCGAGTTGAGATGACTGTAGAACACAGAAAAGGAAAGATTGATTTGTCAGCCAATTGCCTTATTGCTTCATTCCAAAACTAAAGATTGCTGTGAAACTATAAAACCAACGGCTATTCACGTTTCCCAATAATTTTGCCAAGCTCTCCTAAAACAAATTACCTTTCACTTTTATTCTCAATGCCAGTAGGGACACAAAGATTTAACTCCACCCTGGGGAACTAATGATCTTGATTTGCAGATCCATGAATGATTACAAAATGAAGTTTCTCTTATATAGGTTATGCCAAGACTGGATTAAAACATTTCTCTGAGTAAAGTTATTTCCCATCAGAAACACATTCTTTGATTATAAAGTATTTGTCTCCTTAGGTCTAAACCAAATTACAACCTTAGTTAGAGGGCAAGAGACTCACAGATTTTCTACTAAAATTCAAAACAGAGCCAGGCACAGTGTCGCATGCCTGTAATCTCAGTGACTCAGGAGGCAGAGGCAGGAGGATCACAAGTTCAAGACCAGAGGCAGTCTGTATAATTTTGTGAAACCCTGCCTCAAAAAGTAAAAAAGTGGGCTGGGGGTGCAATTCAGTGGTACAGCACTTGCAAAGCATGCAAGTGTGAGGCCCTGGGTTCAACCCCTAGTACCGAAAAAAAAAAAAAAATTCAAACTAGAAGTGTAAACCAATTTCAAAGAAATCATTTCCCTTTAGATCCCAGCTATCAGTTACTTAGAAGGAAGTCAACAGTTAGGACACAAAAAGCTCATGTCTTGCTAGTCATTGTGGTACCCACTTGTAATCCCAGCAACTCAGGAGGCTAAAGCAGGAGGATCACAAGCCTGCACACAACTTGGTGAGACTCTGTCTCAAAATGAAAAGTAAAAAAGAGCCTGGGGGTGTAGCTCAGTGGTGGAGCACTTGTCTAACATAGGCGAGGCTCTGGGTTTAACCACCAATAATGCAACAACAAAACAAAACAAAACAAAAACATGAACAATAAAACATAATTTCTCCTAATGAAGATGTTCCTTTTAAAAAGAACTCTATTCTATACCTATTTTTCTTCCGTCACTAACTTTTACTGTATGTATGTTCAAAGGTATTATTAAGGTAGGACCAAGAATAAAATCCATACAATGAAAATTTAAATTTTCACATAGGTAGGTATATTAGTTTAACCACCAATCATATAACTTACAATAATTTTATAGAAGCAACTACTATATAAAACATGCAATGGGGATAAATTTTTAGATTTAATGCAATTTTCAACATTAGTATGATCATCATTAGCTCATTTTTTGAAATATCATTTTAAATTTGAAAGATGGAAAAAGAATGTAATTGTATGATCATCCTCTATAAAGTTGAAAGAAATAATTATATAAGTACCAATTAAGAGAGTCAACTAATATATCATAGAAGTTGAAGATTAAATGTCCATTTTTATTTAATATTTTGATCCAGATCAT